>CAUYPK010026172.1:0-27209 GCA_963574355.1 Loris lydekkerianus | reverse complement strand
ATGGATGGAGCTGGAACATATTCTTCTTAGCAAAGTATCTCAGGAATGGAAGAAAAAGTATCCAATGTACTCAGCCTTACTATGAAGCTAAATTATAGCTTTCACATGAAGGCTATAACCCAACTATAGCACAAGACTATGGGAAAGGGCCAAGGAAGGGGAAGGGAGGGGGGAGGTTTTGGTGGAGGGAAGGTAATGGGTGGGGCCACATCTATGGTGCATCTTAGAATGGGTACAGGTGATTGCACCAATGTACACAGCTATGATTTAACAATTAAAAATAAATAAATAAATAAATAAATAAATAAAAAATTACTTGCTTAATCAATTAAAATTTAAAGCTTTGATCCTAATAATATTGAATGCTTGTAGTTCCATATCAAGTCCCCTATATCTTTATCTTTCTGAATGGGAGAAACTAATTTAACAAAATATTATAAACATCAAGGTTTCCGAAATGTCACTATTTCAAGGGAATATTTTTAACCTTTTAATATGGGAGTTTAGAATTCAAGGTAAGGGGCCAGTTGTGATTTGCCTCTGTTTAGGACGCTGCACCCTACCCATTGAAATCATTAACAAGGCAAAACGAAGAATGTAAGGAAATCATGCAGTAGACTACGGAATGGGTAGCTGCCTTTCCTTTGTTGGCATGGCTATTGAGAGGCAGAAGAGGGGTAGGAGCACCAATTCTCACTCTGCCACAGCTGTGTGGTGCCAGTTGATGGAATTTTCTCTAGCCCTGTAATTATATAATCAGCAAAGTGAGGTAGTCAGCACAGAGCTCAGCCCATCACCCCCACTCCCCTCTGCTTTTTGGTCAAGTGAGTCCTCACAATGGTCAGTAAGCCTGCTCTTCCTGGGTAGTTACGGCAGTTCAGACAATAAGCCCACAGACGTCAGCCCAGCGTTTATCCCCTTAACAATGGCTCAGTTCTGCACTGGGGTATTATTCAAAGCCCATTTTGAAACAAACTCGCCTTGAAACACATACAAATGTGTCCTCCCGCCCCCACCCCTGCTGGAAACTTTGAAAGATACCTCAGCAAAACCAAGCTGGGCTGTAATGAGAAGGGTGTTTTCCTGCCAGAGGCCCGTGGAATCTCACTCAATAGCCTCAAATGCCAGGTGAGCTTTATATTCAGGGGCAGAGTGTGGACGCCACATCCTGCCAGGTGCGCAGAGTTCCAGCTAGTATGGCTCCTGCCAGACTTGTCATAAATGTGGGCAGAGGAGGTGGTGTGACCTGAGATGATTCCCAATGCCCTGTTTAGATAAAAATAATCACCCCCCGCCTCAGGTCCCTGACAATCTTCCTTCATGCCTAAAGTGTGAGACCTCATTTCACTCTTTTTAGATTATTGAAACTTCCCTAAATGAAACTTCCCTAAAACTTCCCTGTAAATGACAGAAGTATAGACATACCTGTCATTGACACCACCATCATCATTATCTGAGCGTTTGACTAGCATTTAAAGGGGCTTTTGCCATTTTGTCATTTGACCCTTGTAATACCCCTAATGAGGTGCAGGGGGCAGGAACTCCCACCTATTGATAGGAGAGTAAGACTAAAAGACTTGTTTGGGAAACCAGGATATACACATTAGAACCAAAGACTCCTTTGGGTGGGACTAACTCAAGTGTCATCTAGCCTGAGTCATCTCTTCTGGAATATTCTAGTCAAGTAGTTACCTAACTTCTGCTTAGATGCTTCCAGCAATGAGAAACTCACTCCTTCACAAGACAACTGCTCCATTCCACTGTCGTTTAAACCTCAGCATTAGTTTTCCTTTATATTACAGAACTCAAGTCTATCTTCCTGTATTTTACACCCAGTGTTCTCAGGTCCATCTGCTTTGGTTGCATAAAACAAGCCGAGCTCTTCTCTAGGACAACCTTTTTTTTTGTTTGTTTGAGTATAATTCTCTTGCCTTACACTCTCAGGTCTTTCTCTTTAAGGCAAAGAACTCTCCAAAGTTTTGAGATGCCCTCACGGTCATTGTCACTATCTTTTAAAGGTGTTCTAAGTTACCAACATCCCTTTTAACACAGGACCATTGAACATATTCCACCTGTAGCCTGAGAAACAGAATAAAACTATTACTATTACCTCTTTGAATTAGGATCCCGGGCTTCTATGGATGCCACCCATGCTGGCATAAGTCATTTTTATCTAGGTTTCACCTGGAATAATGGAATGGAGAAGGTGGGATTTGAGAGGGGGAAATCAAGAACGTAAGGAATGTTGCAGTGGAGAGGTTACCCTGGGGACATTACAGTGGGGGCCTTGGGAGTGCTCGGGACTGCTGAAAAGGGCAGACTCAGACGCTAAGAAAAGAAGGCCATGGCCAGCCCCCCACATCATCTGTCCACTCTCTCTGCCCTCCCCTGTTCTCTGCAGATGGATCAGTCATGCCCTGACTTCAGGAGCCTCAGTTGCCCACTATGCTGCTTCAGTCCTCCACGTTGTCATTGCCAGGGTGACCAGAGGACACGTACAGCAGAAATTGTTAGTGGCCCCACAAAATTTGTTCTCTCCTTCCATTATTTATAGAGTTTTAGCTAGACATGTGGCCACCTAACTAGAGATGACATTTTCCAGCCTTCCTTGTGGGTGGGCATAGCCATGTGATGGTTCTCAGTGGAATGTGAGACAATTCCTGGACTGAGTGTTAAAAAAACTGGGCAGGCTTGTCCATGTTGTCTTCTCCTTCTCCCCTTCCCCACCAGCTGGAATATAAGATGTGGCAGGGACCTATACCGAAGGTGAGAAAACCCTAGCACAGTGCTCCTCAAACTTGAGCTCTTCCGAGTCACAAAAGGGTTTCTGGGGAGGGCCTCAGAATTGAATTTCTGACAAGTTTCCTGATCTGTGAGCCATACCTGAGAAGTTCTGCCTCAACGGATGAGGAAGCAAGAGGATGAACCTGGGTCCCTGAATGACTTTGTGGAGCTGCCGTCTACTAATTCAGACAAGTCACGTTCTTAAGTAACAGAGAAATAAACCTGTGTGTCTTGGGGTTGCCAGATTTAGCAAATTAAAATGTAAGATACTTAGTTAAATTTCAGATAAACAACCAATAATTCCAAGTATTGCAAAGGGGCATGCTTATACTAAAAAATTATTATTTATCTGAAATTCAAATGTAACTGAGTATTTGTATTTTATCTGGCAAACCAATTCTTTGTTCTTTAGGCCAGTAGATTAACCTTCCTCATCACTAATACAACATCAAGACCCAGGCTGAGTACTCTCAGACTCTGAGCATCTCAACTGCTCTGGCTTCCCCACAGTGACCATGGGGATGCTACCTGCTCCTTCTTGCCTTCTCTGGATGCTAGTTCTCTTTACTAGTCTTGTACTTTTCTCTCTGTACCAATGTCTTGCTCTGGTTACTTCCTGGAAGCTCAGTCTCTGGTAGAATTAGAGTCATGACATTTGGTGTTGGGGTCATGGTCTAAGCCCCTGTTATTATTTATATGGGTCTCCCTTCTTAGATTGTGAACATCCTGAGTCTTTTTAGCCTCTGTCTCTGCAGGGGCCAGCACAGGGCCTAGAACGGAATATGTCACTAATGCCTGTGCATTTCCTGCTCCTGACGTATTCACTGGTATGCTGTACTTGGAGACTGCTGGGGAAGAACTGAGCAGGGAGCAGAGGAGCCTCCTTTGAGGAAAATGGCCAACATCCAAGCTCTTCCCCTTGGGGGTGACTTTTCCCAGGTGTCAGGAAATAGCAATGTAGCCCCTGCAATAGAATTCTTCAGGACAGTGACTGGAGACAGCATTGAAGGGCTGACTTTCAATGGACAAGGAACAGAGATTAGAGGGTAATAGAAGTTTGAGCTCTGGGATAATTGTCTTAGTCAAGTGGTGGAGGGTCCGTGCCCCCAGGAAAGTGGTTAGAGAAGTAGTTTTGAAGGACCCAAATGCTGGGCACCCGGGCCAGTTCTGCATGGAATGCTATAGGCAGGATTGTCTCGCCTTCCTCCTTGAGGAGCCACCCATGCCCCAACAGCATTTGTAGGCTCTACCTACCTCGATGGGCTGCCCAAGTTCATGGACACAAGGTGAGGATAGATAGGACTGGACTTCAGACATGGGTGTGCATAGGCACCTCTGAGGGAATCCTGAGCCTCGGGAGTGGGAGGCAGCTTGTAAAGTCAACATGGAGAAGTGTAAGCTGAGCTCTGGCCCCTGCCATGGCACAATGCTGTTTGCACTCCTGAGTCCATGCAACAAGACGTACTAGTGACTCCAGATTTTCTTCTTTCCAATTCTTTGAAGCTGGGCTTTACTCCCCTGATGGGAATCTCCACTTGGACTTGGGGTGCTGGCCACTCCTGACCTGAGAAGGGAGCTGCTGTTTCTCTGTCCATCCAGCAGAACCTCAGCTGTCAGCCCCTGTCTGTCCAACACTGGGGTGTCCAGTGTTTGTCTGGCCGTGAGCCACCACACGGGCTTGGCCAGAAAGACCTGTCAGGACCAGTGGAAAGCAGGGCCACCGCCCTTAGAACTCTTCCTCTGCCCAGGGCATCGTGCCCAGCACTCTGTGTACTTTCTCGCATTTTTATCCATTCATTTACTGTATTCATACAGTTATATCTGGATTCCTCTCAGAAATATTTTAAGGTAAATTTGTTTTTCAACCTTCACAGAACCCTGAGAGGTAAGGATTATTATTTCCATTTTGAAGACCATGAACTGCTGCTTAGAGAGGAGAAGGAACACAGCTAGTGGGCACAGCTAATGGCGGAACTGGAATTTGAATGCTGGTTGCTTTGACTTCAAATCATTTTCTCTTTCTTCCCTCCCTGAATAGACTTTTTTAAAAAAAACCCAAACTATGAAGCATTTGATACATATAAAAGAACATGTGTAACGTAGATGTAGGTTAATAATAAAATGCCTCCCTTGTGAACCTGACCCCGTGCTTTCAAATAAATATTCCCTGGGAGGTGGGCTTTCATCCACAACACCCGGAGGGAGAAACTGAGATGTGAAGGCTCTTCTACCCAGGGTAAGGTCCCTGGGAGAAGGAGGCAGGGGACTGAAGCTGAGTCCTGATCTGTCTGACTGTAGAGACCAGGACTTCCATATTTGGGACACTTCTGAAAATGTAGATTTTTGAGCTCCATCCTTGACCTTGTAGATCAGAATTTCCAGAGCAGTGACCTAGGAAGGTATTTTTCTCAAAACTTCCCAGGTGACTCTGAACCCGCTGGCTCCAGGTGGTGTGGGGAATGGGAATTCTCAGCAGCACATTACACCGAGTTGGAGCGGGTGGCTTCAGGGGTCCTCTTGAAAGATGCAGGCAAACCCTTCCCCCAGGCAAAGGGTGCACTCCCCTAATGTCTGTCCTTGTCACGCAAAGCCAAGGTTACTCAATAAATGACTATTAAAGATTTCTAACATTCAGTGTTTCTAAAGTAGCATGAGTTGATCGCTAGAGTTGACTGAGGATTTAACGCAGCGTTCTGCTAAGAAGTCTGGCGGCCACCCAGCCCCTGGCAGCAGAGAAGGCTGGGAACCTGCAGTCTGGGGGAAGGATGCACATTGCCAGCTTCTCGTTGGTGCTGTCTTGGGTTGGTTGTGCTTTTTCAATTGTTACTCTTCTTGCTGTTTGGCTATGTGTTATTGTTCATTCAGCTTCCCCCATAGCTGTGGAGTTTGTGGTGGGTTGTTTGGTTAACCCTGCAGTGTGTAGTGATGCCTATTTTGCACCTACCATTTGGGAGTCTATAATTTTCGAGTAACTAGACGCTAACGTCATAGACGCTAATTTGCATGTGGCCTGTCCACATATTCCTTGCAAAAGCAGATGTGTGCATGCACCTCTGGCTTCCCCAAATGTGCATTACGGCAGCCTTGCATATATTGCACAACACCTTTTCCCCTGGAAATTGGGACCGGATGGGGCAGTGGACCATGGGATTTTTTTTATTTTTTGTCCTGCTCAAGTGGGTCACAAGTCCACAAAGTTTGAGAGCCATCAGCTTAGAGAAATCAACTTTTAGAGCTGGAAGGGGCCTTGGGCCCAAAGTCAGGGAGCCTCAGGATGTTGTTATAGTTTCTTCAATCAGCTAGATCCAAGAGGTAGTTTTTTTCAATTTAAAAAATTTTTTTGTTTCTTCTAATTTTTTAAGACAAAGGCAAGGCACTTGGACAGTGGCTGCCTGCCCAATAATGTGATATTTCATTTACAGCAGCCCAAGAGCGTAGCTTGCGTGTGTTAATATTGGATTATTTCTCTTCATAGTTAGCTGCTGCCTCACTTCACTGTTTCCATGGCAACGCTTCTCAAACACCACTTCGTACTCTGAATACACAATGTAAACAATCTGCAGTTGAACATTTCCCAATTTAGGGGTTTGGAGTTAGAGCCAGCAGGCCTGCCATTAGGAAGCTGCTGAGAAGTGGGGTGCTGGGGAGACTCCTGACAAGAGACCTCTATGCTGGACCACGGCTGTTCTGGGGGGGGTGTCAGAGGGTCACTCACTGAGTACTTTGCTCTTTCTTTGGGGGGCACTTAGTGCAAGAGGGACTCAGTGTAACTTATAGAACTGACAGGGATGCCCCCCTCATGTAGAGATGAGAGATCTCAAGCTCTGAGAAGTGAGGCGACTTCCTTGCTGTCACAGTTTGTGATGGAACCAAGCCCAGGGCAAGAGGCTGTCCAGGAGCTGAGAATGCTCACTGTGTGTGTTTCTCGGCACCCCCAGGATCATGGGCATTCTTTCCCATTGCACCTAGATGCCAAATCATACTTCTCAACTTCAGCACCATGTCTGTCAGCCCAGATGGACACCACGGACCAGCACTGTGCAGGTACCTTCTCTCCGTAAGGGATGCAGGGACGCAGCCTGCTGTCCTGGAAATGGCTCCGGATCCCCCACTAAAGCCATCCTTATTTTCTTTTATCAAAGGAGCTATTTTTATTTCCAGTCTCTACCCACACATAGTAATGCACACGGTTTCCACATGATTACAAGCAAGACAAGAAGATGGTTGCTTTTTTTTTTTTAAATAGGAAAACCTCAGACCATTTGTTTTCAACTTCTTAGCAATCATTTGACTTCTGAGCAAAGGATCAAATGATTGCTGTGTCTTTAGCAATGAGCGAAGCAATACTCATGACCTTGGGAAGTTGAAGAGAGGCTCAGATAGTGTGGTTGGGGATATGCCGCTAGCAGGTGCCTGGTAGGGTGGGCCGCTGCTCAGAGTGTGTTCCATTCATACCCGTCAGAGCCCTTGCTACTCTCTTTAATTTGGTTTTACCTGGTCATGAAGGCATGTTCTGGATGTACTCCCAGCATGGCCCATTGGGAGTAGATCTGAGAGCCGTGCCTACGCCCATTTTCTGGTCTGTAACCCACACAGTGCTGGGTTTGTAGGGGCCCTCCTAAGGAGCACTGCAGACCCTCAGCATATTATGCATGGGACAAAATGGACACACACACACACGCACGCACACACATCAGGGCTCTGGGCTATGATGACCCGAGGAGGGTATTAAACATTAATCCTGGGCTGCTGACAATGCCTCCTGCCCTAAGTGTCTTGGACATAGCTGTTTCTGCCTTATGTTTTCCCATTTCCTCTCAGACTAAAGAGGGGGCTGGGAAGAGTAACCCCCATCCTCAGAGAAGACCTCTTTACTGAGCAGCTTGCCAGACAGAAAGGACTATTGAGCCAGGAGAGCGAGCTTTGAGGCCCAGCTCCACCACACGCTCACTGTGACCCTAGGAGTCATGTCCCTTGTCTGGGCCTCAGTTTTCCCATGTAAGTTGCAGGGATTAGGCTCTATCAGCATTCCCTGAAACACCAGGTCTATGGGGATATTAACTGGCAATAGGAACAAAAACAATTCTAGGATAAAGTAAGTTGTGGAAATGCTGAATTACACAAACTAAAATGTGTTTCGTTGCTGTGGATCTTCTCAGAGACATTAATATGCCTTACAGATCTCCAAAAGGAGATTATAGCATACAGTATTGCCAAAATGTATTTAACCATAGAACCTCTACACTCTTTCAGAATTGGCTTTAGAATTCTCTTTCTGTCCTTGGAGAGGCAACAAGAAATTGATCTTTACTTCTTTAAGTGTCTAATACTATTTGGTATTTTAGTTTATTTCTAAACCATAAACAGCCCTTGGTGAAGTCTTGGGAGGGGGTGAGGACCCATCAACAACTATAGGTTCTTAGAAGTCCTTAGGAGATGGGTTTTGGGAGAAGTGTTGCACTCCTCCAGAAATTATATCCAAAGTCTGGTGTGTACAATTTGTGTTCTCATGGAGAACAAGGTCTATAGGATTTAGGACTTTCAAAGAGATGCTGGACTGCAGTGCAGTACTACCTAAATTCTTTTTTTTTTTTTGAGACAGAGCCTCAAGCTGTCACTCTGGGTAAAGTGCCGCAGCATCACAGCTCACAGCAACCTCCAGCTGCTGGGCTCAAACGATTCTCCTGCCTCCACCTCCCAAGTAGCTTGGACTACAGGTGCCCACCACAACACCTGGCTGTTTTTTGGTTGCAGCTGTCATTGTTGTTTGGCGGGCCCGGGCTAGATTCAAACCTGCCAGCTCAGGTGTATGTGGCTGGTGCCTTAGCCGCTTGAGCTACAGGCGCCAAGCCAGTGCCTAAATTCTTATCAGCAAATACCTGAGTAGAAATGAAGTTTGATTTCATAGGAATTTGAATGAGAAAACACATGAGATGAGACTTTGGTCTCTTGATAGGAGGTAGGGAAGTGGGGAAGAGAAAGACAGAAAGGAGAACAGAAAATGTGAAAACGAGAGGGACCAGCTGCAGCTCCGTCTTGGGCAGGCCAGGGCACCCCCAATTTCTTCTTTGGTCCCAGCAAGAATGCTTTTAAAGATCATCATGTGAGTCTTCATTATGCATTTCAGCATTGAATATTAATGCGTTGTGGCAGGCAGAAAATTACTGCTGTATCAGAAAGACTCTTTCTCTTCCAGGTCACCAGGGCTCCATTTATTAAGTTGTTGCTGAAGGGCACAAATGTCCTATAAGTACGTGTCTCCTAAAGGCCAGACACTCTGTCTCTCTCACCTGAAGATACATACCAGAGAGCCTCCACCACTCCTCCACGGGCTCCTTAGGTGCAAACCTGAGAGCCATGTTAAGAAAGGAAGAAATGGTTGCAGGAGTGCCTCCTCCCCTCATTACAAAGCACAGCCTGCACATCCAGACATGCTTGCGGGCAACGGGGCCTTTGTGCGGCTACCAAGACAAGGTTCTTGTGGAACCGAGAATAAAAAAAAGGAAATCTAGACCTACAGAGGGACATTATGAAGTGTGAATTCAAAGGCAGAGTTCTAAAGTTCACCATCCTGGCCATCTGCTGCCTTTTGGTCAGCGGCCTTTGAAACAGAATCCTAATCATAAGTTTATACACTTGTTATTTTCCAGCAGCCCGAGGGATCAGAATTCTCTCTGAGGGGCAGGCCCTGTGACTGCTTACGTGCAGTGACCCAGAGGAGGACAGGTTTAGCCTTTGGAGGGAAGAATGTTATTGGGTATTTATTTTTTTCTTTTTGTGGTTTTTGGCCGGGGCTGGGTTTGAACCCGCTACCTCCAGCATACGGGGCTGGAGCCCTACTCCTTTGAGCCACAGGCACGGCCCATGTTATTGTGTGTTTTGATGATGAAAGAGCTCTTTCCTTTCTCTCCTGACATCTTCTGA
Source organism: Loris lydekkerianus (assembly GCA_963574355.1). NCBI lineage: Eukaryota > Metazoa > Chordata > Mammalia > Primates > Lorisidae > Loris > Loris lydekkerianus. Next base: position 17,501 of record CAUYPK010026172.1, on the reverse strand, counting down.
AGTGTCTGCATTTTCCTGCCTGAAATATGTCCACTCTACAGATAAGAATTTGCTGGAGTTCGCTTTCAGAACCTGGTGAAAAGGGGGCAGAAGTGGGGATGGGGTGGGGAGAGGCTCACAAAACTAACCAATAATATTCATCAGAAATCCTTTAAATTAATTTAAAATGATGAGTCATACAGACACATTGGCATTGCATAACAGCCATTAAAGTATTAGTATTACTTTGGGGGGCACTTTATTATGCAACCTAGTGGTAAATCTCCTCTGGGCCTTTTTTTTTTAATTCCCAAAAAGAGTTGCAGTTTGCTAATTTATTTTTGAATGGGCAGACACTCTATTCATCCCAGCCTCCTGTTCAGCTTTTTACGTCAGTGCCAGGATGGTGGCCCACACAAAAGTTGGTGCCCAGTGCTGAAGAGGTGCTTGATACTTGTAAAACACCTAATCATAGGCCAAGGCCGTCCATTCATTCACTAAGTGAGTGCTGATGGACAGACAGCATCTCTGAGCAGGAGGCTGTGTGCTGAACCCAGAACAGATTTGAGCTTCAGTCTGGCTCTATCTTTCTGGGTCTCAGTTTTACCATCTATAAAAAGAAGGCTTGAACAGGAATGCTCGTTCTTGAGGCAGGATGCTTAAGAGCAGCGATCCTGGGTTAGCTTTGAATCCCAGCTTTGTCACTTACTAGCTGTGTGACTTTGGGCCAGTATTTAACTATTCAGAGCCTTGGGCCCCCTACAGCAATAAACTGATGATTCTAATGAAGTTACCTTGTTAGAGGTGTTGGGAGGATTAAACTGTTCCATAGATACCAAAGTGGTTTGAACACTGCCTGGCCCAGAGCAAGGACAGATAAATATGCTCTATTATTATGATTGTTCTTGCTGAGACTCTGGCAAGAGGACTGCTTCTGCATGGCAGAGTCTATTTGCCAAACCATTTCTCAGCCTTTCTGGCAACTGTGGCATGGGACTGAGTTCTAACCCATGGAATGAGGGTGGATATGAAGTCACCATGTCCAGGTCTGACTTTTAAAAACCTTCCGCACAAGATTATCCATGTCTTTTCTCCCTCTGCTGTTTCAGTGCAGATGCACTTGGTACCCCGAGAAGCAGTGTGTTGAAGAAGACACAGCCCCAAGATGGAAGGGACCAGGATCTCTGAATAGCCCTTTGGAGAAGAGCCACCTACTACACACCCAGGCTTGGATTTCACATCCCTGAGAAATAAACATCAAAAGTTCGGAGCACCTGAGATTTGGGGGAGGCTAGAGTCACTGCAGCAAAGCACTGCACAAAGTACTGAATCTGATGGGGACTAAGACATCTTCTGAGAGGGGCTGAACCTGGTTGCAATTGTCTAGTTGTTTGACTCCAAGTTTCTGGTGTTATCTGGGTAACGACCCAAGGACATCTAGTTCTTTAGCTGGGGAGGAGATCTTATATGTCTTAGCAAGTACTGGCCTGGTCTCTGGCAAGCTCCCTGCAGACAGCTGCCCAAAGTGGCCTCCTGGGCTTAGTGCCCCCGCGTTCTGGACAATGGAGTCCAGATGCCATGCAGAGATACTCAGGTTACCCAGGCAGTAGCCCATGTTGAAAACGGGCTTTGTCCTTGGAGCTTTGTCCTCCCCTGTCTTCCCAGCCTTGGCTAATCCTTGAGTGGGAATTAGCAGGAATGTTTGTACAGGAACCTCCAAAGTAGGCAAAGTAAAACTTTTCTTCATTAAAATGCAAAGCAAAACACACTTCCTGACAAAGTGCAGGACTAGAGGGATGTTTGTCTTGTGATATTGGCTTCTGATAGGGAGTAATTTGGCAACTGTGCACATGAGCAGGAGACAGGTCTGTTTCAGTAGTCCCAGCTGCATTTGGTAATTCCCCTTTATGGCAGATTCTCTCTTCCTTTGAAGAAAATGTCCTCCAACACCTATCCATTCTTCTCTCCTAGGACTTGTCATTTTCCTCATGGTAAATCATCATTTCTACCCATGGAGTCAGGCCTTTCCAATGATGCAGAGAGGCCAGAGCTTTAGAAATGTGAAAACCAAATAAAGCACAGATGCAGGAAAAATAAAAACTCAAGCTGCTTTTGGTTGTGCAGTGCACTGATCATGAAGGAAAATCTGGCTTTTATGCAATGTCATGGCTCACAGAGAGCAAGCAGAGGCCAATCCAAAGCAGAAAATTAACAAGGGTTTGAACAGGAGACCCCTTTTGGGCTAAGTCCCTTGCTCAAGGCCAAATACTCCTTCCCATTGTCCCTTGTGGTTGGCCCTACCTGCCTCATCTCCACAATTAGACTGACAGGTGAGTCGAGAGCAGGAATCGATGGCACTCTGGGCTTTGTATCTGGAGGCAGAGGCTTGGATTTGTGACTTATTCCCTAGAGGATCTTAAACAAATAGCTTAATCACAGTTCCATGGCTCTACTAGAGGCTAAGAGTTGTTCACAAAGGCCCTTCTCTGCTTCCACAGCAGCAGAATTCTACCCAGGTACATGCTGCTCAGCTGGACATTCCTGAGCATCCCTGATTAAGTATGTTCACATGGCTAAGTTTCAACTAGTAGAATATGAGGAGAAGTGACATGGGCCACTCTCTCCTGTTGACTGCATCCCATGTATGGTAGTGAATCAGCTTGGACCATGTAGATGACAATAATGCCCTAGAGAATAGGAGAGCCACAATGTGGAAGAAACCTGGGTCCCTGAGTGAAGTGAGAAGCAGAGTTACCTTATACACCTGAACCACTATAGGGAGACTTTTGCATAAAAGAAATAAAGTGATTGTTAAGTCACTCAAGAATCAGATTTCTTAGACTTGTACATTAGTCTTCTTTAACCCATACATTCCTTGTAGTCTTATGGTGTGGTAAGATATATCAGGGTAAAGTGCTGGATAGCTGGATGCTCAGTAAATGTTTTCTGAATGAATGGTGAGCAAAGAGACTGGTTACTTCCATGTTTGTATCCCACAAATCTGAGGAGTAGGCTCACAATGTATAACAAAAGTTGATTTCAGGGAACTCCAGTCCTAGACTGTTAGGGTGAGCAGCTGTGGCCTGGGGTGGAGGATGGAAGGCTGGGTCCAAATCCTGCCTACCCTCTGATTCCTGGTGCAAAGTTGAGCAGGCCAATTAATTGTGATGAATCTTGGCTTCCTGAGTGTCCATAAAATGGGGATGCTAATTATGACTCTAGGGCTGTTGTGATGCTTGAGAGAATACAATTTGACAGTGAAAACACTGCATACGGCAGACGTCAATAAGAGAAACATGGCAGGTCAAGTCACATTTGCTGAGTGTGATCTGGGTAGACTTGGCTTTTGCTTCCATGAATTTTTACTGAGCACCTTTTAAGCCCAAGCATCAACAAACATGGTAGTCCTCACAGAGTTTAGATGGAAACTACATGTAAGGAAATAGACGATTATAATACAACCCAAGTTATTAGATAGAAATATAATGCATCATTAGTACACAGAGGAGAGGCTCTTAGGTCAGACTTCTGTGGTCCTGGAATGCTTATGAGAGGAAATGATCTCTAATATTGCAAGAAAAAGGAGTCAGCTAGGTAAAGGGAGCTTTGAGTGGGAAGCATGTTCCAGGCAAATGTAATAAGGCTCACCCCTGAATAGTAAGAAACAGTTGGTAAGAGGCTGCTGGTCTGTGATGACAGATTGGGCTAGAGGGGCCACACAGGTGTGGGGAGTAGTTATTCTCCACCCTGGCTGCAGCTTGAGGAAATTATGCCCAAGTCAACCCACTCCCCAACCAAGTGCTTGAAAAGCTCCCCAGGTGAGCAAAGGCGAAGATGCAGCTCATGTTGCAAGTACTGATTAGATCATGCAGGATCTTAAAAGCCAAGATAAAGAGCTGGACGTTTGTTTATCTTGAGAGCAATGGGGAGCCTCTGAGGGTTTTATAGAAGGAAGGGATGTGATTAGACTCTTCTTTCTCCAGAAAGATTACTCGAGCTGCTGGGCAGAGAAAGGAATGTGGCAGAAAGACTGAGGTGGCCAAGGGACTGGTTAGGCTGCTGCAGTGACTCTAGTGAGAAATGCACCGAGTGGTGTCAGTGGGGATGGCAGACATGCGCAGATCTGAGGCCTGGTTCATGGTGGGCTGGCAGGGAGGACAGGAGAGAAGTGGGAAGGCAAAGATCAGCCCTCACACATCAGGTCAGAATCACTGAGTTTCCAGCTGGAGATGCAGACCCTGAGTCAGCAGCAGAGAGGGGACATGGTCTCCCAGGAAGAGGGGCAAAGAATGAGGAAAAAAGAGGGCCCAGAACAGAACCCCAGAGGACTGAGGGAGGGGAGCACCTCAGTGAGACAGAGAAGAGCTATTCAGAGAAGGAAGAAAAAACCACACATGTGTGTTGTCAAGAATATTAATAATGTGACTACTGAGAGATATTCACAGGTCACTGGTGACCTTGACAGTGTAGGTGAGGTCAGTGTCTGGGTGGGGCTGAAGTGATGGAGAGAGTGAATACCATCCAACAGAGGCAACTGTTCTTTATCTTCTCCACAGATAGGAAAACATGTGTTTGTTTATACCTTCCTTAAATACTTTATTTGTGCAGCACCTCATGGGCTGGGCACTGTGTTTGGAGTTGTAGACAAGTCCTGAGTTTCCCTTGCTAGGAGGAGACAGGTAATCTCATCTATACCACACATCACTGTGATAGAAATATTTGAATGCAGAAGCACGTCAGGGCCTTTGGAACACAGTGGAGTCAACTCTTCTAGGAAAGAAGAAGGGGCAGGCAGGAATGGTCTTAGAAAGCAAAGAACAGGGGCTAGGTTTGCATTGAAGTGGTTATCACTGGGGTTGCCCATTGCAGAGTTCAGATCTCAGCCCAAACCTCTTTGTGGTTTGACGGTGCCACGTAGCCAGCCTTGGCCAATGAGTGGTGAGAGGTGGTGAGCAGGTTAGCTCTAGGCCAGAGTGTTCAGTGGCTAGCACAGGAGGCTCCGAGGCCTCTTTTCCCTCAGGCACAGCAAACAGCAATGCTCCCAGGTACCTGAGTGACCCTCCTCGAGGGAGACACATACCTCTCGATATATCAGAAGCACAAGTCAGAAGCAAACTTGTGTTGTTTTCATGTTAGTTGTTACTTTTGCTACTGCATACCCCTACTCAATGGTTCTCAAAGTATGGAGCCTGGACCAGCAGCTTCAGCTACCCTCAGGAACTTGTGTGAAATGCAAATTCTCAGGCCTAACCCTGAAGTTACTAAAGCAGCAAGGCTGGGGTGGGACTCAGCAAACTGAATTTTAACAAACTCCAGGGGAGTCCAAGGCTCCTTGAAGTTTAGGAATCGCTGCTTTGCTGGAGCTGACTAATATGTTCATCTTTAAGGCACAGTAGGAACCAGAAGGCGTGGCGAACGTCATCCTAGTCAAGTAAACTTTAAAACACTGAGTAAGATACCAATTAAATGGTGAGGCTCATCATGTCATTGGAAAGAATTTTTGAGAAAAAATATCATTGTACCCACCTCTCACAGACTGAGATTTCCTGACAAAATGGCCTTGTAGGCAATTTCCTACTGTGTCAAATCAGAAAACACTATGGTGGCAGAGGAGATATTCCGAATCTAGGACCCAGGATAACCCCAGGAACGCATTTTCCATTTATCGTACGGCCTTGCTGTTGTAGAAAATGCTCCTGAATGCCTCGACTCTAAAAGGTACATAAAACTAAATTCTGTCTGCTTCAGAGTCATTAGAGCAAGAGCTGAGGCTATTTGGTAATGGGTACTACTATTTCAATAAAGCAAAAAGTACAATTTCAAACTAATCACTTTCCAAACTGTCAAATAAAACGAATCCATTTGTGCATGTGAAATTTACCCACGGGTTCTAACTATTAACTGAAAGCAGGTGAAAAATTCAAAGAAAAGAAACCTTCTATTAAACAGCTGGTTGAATATTTAAAGACAGACACCTAACGACGCCTTTGGCCCATTCTGGATTCAAAAATATGTATTTTCACCTAGGTGAGCTCTATGGACAAACGTTTTAAGATAATATTAAATTCTAGTAACGAGATGCTGTTTTGTTCATTGGCATTGCTTTAACCAAAATGACCCTTACACGGTTTACGGTCAGAACAGCAGCATATTATCACTTTAACTTTTACTCTTGGCTTAAATTTGATGCTAAGGGCCCGTGGCTAGCTCTCCAAGGGTCACATTTAATGATGATTCTGATCTATTTGGTATTAATGAATGCATCCTTGTACAGTCCAGTCAATGAGAAGAAAATTCTGCAAATGTATGAAAAAGTGACTTCTCAGCCACCAGTGCTCATCACGTATAGAAGATGAACATCCATCTGTAGGTACCTCTACAAACAAAAACAGAACACTGGTCTTTTCATTTCCCTCAGGGATTTCCACTATAATTAATTTGATGTTCATGCCTTCAGGATCTTTGTTGGTATTGAAATGAAATTGGTGAAAATAATCAGTGAACCTTTTCCCTCCCTGCCCCACTGGCACCTGTATCCCTGTGCCAGGCCAACACAAGCAAAATGGTCCTTGCTTACTTGGTCCCAAGGGAACCATATGGGTGGTGACCTGCTAGAATTGGAAAAGGTTGAGAAGGGGATGCTTCTCACACTTGAACATGCACACAAATTTCCAGTGGATCTCATGACAAAAAATGTACACTCAGTAGGTCTGGGGTGGAACCACAGAGTCTGTAGGTCTCTCAGGCTTCCAGGCAATACCCACACTGCTGTGGACCACACCATAGTTAAGGGATCGTCACACGTTCTACACAAGGGGGACTTCCAGAACGCTAGTTCATGGGCATTAATTGAATAATATGGCTTGCTTTTGATTTAGGGTTCCTTGAAAGCCAAGAGACTGGCTCTCATACACCTTTTTGTTGTTCTGTTCCCTGGCTGGCACCTGGCACAGGACCTGCACCCTGGTGGGTATGTATTTACTTAATAAGGCAGAGTTGGCCTTGTTCCAGAAAGGACTTTAAGTGGCCTTACCCTCTAGTAGGCCCTAAGTAGGTGCTGATGAATTGGTGAGGAACCAGGGAAGGAAGTCAGTTGCAGGGATGGTCACAGAGCTCCGGGCTGGGGTCCCCTCAGCTTGCCTGCACCTGTATTACACTTCAGCTGCTCTTCTGAAAATTTCCCTCTTGCCTCATTTTTAAGGCAGTTTACACTAGAGAGCCCATCAGAAAGGAGGAAGAAAAACAAAACCAGAAAGCCCTGTGTACCAGGCAAGAATTTCTGGAACATTAAAAAGCTCGACTGGGTGTTGGAGCCACAGAACTCTCAGGTTTCTTTTTCCGCCAGGTTTTCAGCTTTTTGCAGGTCGATGTCACGCCATGCCACGCCCCGCCACACAGGCTCCCCCGCCTGCTTCTGCCCCCAGAGCCCCGCAGGAGCCAGTCCCAGCGGGCACAGGCGCCCGTTGGCTTGGAGCAAGTCTGTTTGTTAGCTGTGCAGGAGCAATTACTCTTCTCACCCGTCTCCCGCCCCAGGGGCGTGTTGGGGGCATCGGGTCGTCTCTGGGGGTCTTAGGGAGCCTGGACAGGACCGACTGCTTTGCAGAAACCCTTATTCTGAAAGTCCCCAGCGGTGCCAAACCCTTGTCCTGTCTTCAAAAGCCACAGAGAGTAAAGGAAGGGGGCTCATTTTGACTCCATAGGGAAGGAGGGAGAGAAAAAGGCAGAGGGAAGGAAATTACACTGGTCAGTAGTTGGGCCTCACGGGGCAAGGGAGGAGCGCACGGGGGAGTGCGCCCTAGGGGAGGAGTACACGTGCTGGGGAGGGGGGTGAGAGGCGGGCAGGAGGGGAGGAGAGAACAGCGGGACGGAGGCTCCACAGCCCTGCAGACGCAGGCAGCCGAGGAGCCGGAAAGTTCCCGCGGAGAGAGCGCCCCTGGGAGGACCGACGTCGGCAGGGAGTAGGGAAACATCGCCAGCGGACGCGCCAAACTTGGAGGAGGAGGATGCTGCGATTGGGCGCGGCGGCGCGGGGCGCTGGGGTGCACTGAGTGTTGCCCCGGGATCCCTCGGGCGCTGCTGCCAGGGCTACGGCCGGGCGAGCGGGCAGAGGCGGAGCGGGCAGGTAGCAGCTCCAGCGCCAGGACTGCGCCAGCCCTGCAAGCCCGGGCCGCCAGCGCCACCGTGCCGGCGTCGCCTCCTACCACGGAGCCATGGTGCGCGCAGCGCGCACGCGGGACGCGGGACTCTGAGCTCCGGCAGCGCCAGGCGCCCCCACCTCCTCCGTCCCCTCTGGGCTTCCCCGCGGACCTCGACCGCCGGCCATGAGGCTTTGGCCCGGAGCTCGTCGTCTCTGAGCCGCTCATCGCCCGCACCACTCAGCCATTGATAGAACTCGGGCCGCTGATTTCCATCCTCTCCCAGGGACAGCACCCAGGCGGTCGGAGATGGCACTCCGCGGGACCACCCGACCCCGCAAAGTTCGCAGGAGGCAAGAGATGCTGCCGCAGCAAGTTGGTTTTGTGTGCGCGGTGCTGGCCCTGGTGTGCTGTGCGTCTGGCCTCTTTGGCAGCTTGGGTAGGTGCCGGGACGGCCTTCTCCCCCTGGGAAGTTGGGGGGCTTTGGCTGGGGAGCCTTGGGGGCAGCTCCGAGATGTCTCCCCCTCCTTTCTGTCACGTTGGTCCCAAGGGTTCATCCAGTCCCCTCCCCACTAGGCAGGTAGAGCGCACCCGGGAGGGCTGATGGACGCTCTGAGCTGTGGTGCCCAGTTCCCTTGAGCTGCGCGCGGCCCCTGGGGGCTGGGGACGCGGCTGCAGGTGTGTGTTACTAAGACAAAAGCCGGTACCGCCTGTGTCCCCGGAGTGCGCAGGGAAGAGGCAGCGCAGCAGCGTTGACTCTCTGGGTCTGGGGCGGGCAAAACTGGTCCGCTTTTCTATTCTTCGGATCAGCTGGGGTTGAGCAGTGCGTCCCTCAGAACCCAGACTTCAGAGGCTGGGACCTGCCTCCGTCTTGATCCAGAGGGTAGCCCTGGGTGTCTTGACACGTCGTCCTCAAACCCTCAAAGCGTTGGGACAGTTTGCCTCGCGGGGGATTGCTGTCACCGCCACTGTTCAGCACGGCTTCTCTCGATTCCTCTTAATCCCCACGGAAGGAGAGGACTGGTGTGTAGAGCTGCAACGCATAACTCCCTCTTGCAAGAACAGGGATTTGGGATCCCTGAGGACATGCAAATTTCAGATGGAGTGGGGAAAGAGGAGGAACTTACAGAGTCCGTTTGGGGGGATGTGAGCCCATGTGTAACCTTAAGAAGACATCCACTTTCCCCATAGTCTCTTTGAGTTGGATGCTGTGAACCTTTAGTTTTTCTTTTTAAGGTAAAAACAAAAGAAATGCTGGTGATTTAGCAACCAAGACATGGAGGTAAAGTAGGTGGTGTTTTGCGCAGTTAGAAAGGCCAGATTAGAGACAATTTAGAGAGATTTATAGTGATAGGTAAAAATCAGGTGGAACTTGGTTAAAGTTTTTAAAATGCTGCCTTTCAAGGCCTCAACTTTGTGGTTTGAGGATAGAAGGTTAAAAAATAGCTCTTTCCCGTGAAACTCCAGAGGGTTATTAATACCTGGTGCTTCACAATTGGGCAAGTCAGTGTTTTTTCCCCTTAATTACACACCAGAAAAAAAATACCTAGAGGCCCTCACATGTCAGCATTATAGAAGAGGTATTATTTCCCAGCTGAAGCAGTGTGCACATCAGGAGAAGTAAATGAATAAAGATCTTGAAATGAGAATCATTTTTATTTGCTGGATCAGGAATTTCCTTTGGGACTTTGTAAGTTTGGTTCTGGGCATCCATGAATTCTTCCCTCTTGTTCTGTTTCTGGTCCTTGGACCAGTAGAATCCGCATCACCTGGAGGCTTGTTAGTGCAGAATCCTGGGTACCAGTCCAGACATACTGAATCAGAACCTGCATTTTAACAAGATACCCTGGTGATTCGTGTGCAGGTTCAAGTGTGAGAAGTCCTGGGCCAGACCCTATCAGTGTCTTTACCTGCTTGCTGACTTAGTAACCATTTGTAGTTTCTCCAGAGCAGGGCTGCCTGAGTATGTTTCCTGAAATAGAACTTAATGGTTACCTGTTTAAGCCCATTGTTGCACCTGTTATGGGTTGAGATCAGTGTGCTCTCAGCCAAGGTCAGAACACATGCTGACACATCTGGGCCAAGAAACAATGAACTAGATCTGGAAAACAGACTACTGTATGTAACATGATATCATACTTCTGATCATCGCATCACTCCCTAAAGGTGACTCTAAATCAGGAGTCCTCAAACTATGGCCCATGGGCCACATGAGGCGGTGTGACTGTATTTGTTCCTGTTTTGTTTTTTTACTTCAAAATAAGATAGGTGCAGTATGCATAGGAATTTGTTCATAGTTTTTTTGTTTTTGTTTTTTTTTTTTAAACTATAGTCCGGCCCTCCAACGGTCTGAAGGACAGTGAACTGGCCCCCTGTTTAAAAAGTTTGAGGACCCCTGCAAATAGTCAAGTAGAGCTGTTGCTGACATAGCCATTATAGATACACATATGTAAGGGCATTTCAGGACTACAGCCATCACATTGTGGCTAATGGTATCTATGACTTATTTTCCAATCCAGGGCACAAAACAGCTTCTGCTAGCAAACGAGTCCTACCAGACATGTGGAGAAACAGAAAGTTGATGGCAACAGTGAATATGACTCAGCCAACCAAGAACTGCACAGATCCTGGTAAGAAATAGATTCTTGTCTATCCTGTCTATCAAGACACTGGGTCTGAACAGGAGACAGTGCTTATGTGGGCAGTTACAACCAAAGCTTTGGTGTTAAAGAGTAGCTCTGTTAGGTGTTAAAAGGTAACAGACAATCATCAGTTAGTTGTGCTGCTAGGCAACTCAAGTGCTTTCTTTATCCAACAACTAAAAAGGTCACATTCAAGAGTTTAAAGTTTTTTTTTTGTTGTTGTTCTCACAATACTCCTGAAGGCTGAGTATTTTCCCTCACTATCTTGATTTTGTTTATTTGCTCAGATGTCTTTGTTGCTTTCCCTGTGCTCACTGTGTCCATTTGCTGGAGCTTCGGGGGCAGCAAATCTAGCTGCTCTGGTAGATGGCACTTCTGCATGACCCACCAGGGCTGGAGCCAGGGCAGCTGCTAGGGTGGGACACTCTGGGGTGCTGGGGCCCTTTCTCTGTTTTGGGAGCTCCCAGCGTGTCATTTGGCCCCTGAGACTGATTCTGCTTGCCCTGGGAAGCAGTTTTAATATTCTTCTTCAGACTTCTCCTGGGGTTCAGAGGCAGTAGGGACCCAGAGGCAGGCAGGTTTTGCTTAAACAAAGGAAGGAGATCATCAAAGGAAGAGTGTGTACTGGCAGGCAGCAAGGCTTGTGGACACTGCCCAGGCCTCGGATGGGGAAATTCTGGGCTTTGCTCTGGCTCCAACTCTTGGGGTTTCTGTAAGAAGGATCCAGTGGGGTGGGGTATTTAACAGCCTCTAGGGAACTAAAGTTTTATTATAGTAGTCTTTTCTACTGAGTTGCTAGAAAAATTGTATAGTCTTTTTGAATCTCTGTTTTCTCACCTATAAAACGGTCAGAATAGTACTTGTCTTCTTTAGGGTTGTTGGGCGAGTCTGGTTAGGCTCTTTCTGGGACTGTGTATAAAGAGAGGTAGAGCCCCAGGGAGCAGGGTTGGGTGACAGTCTGAGTATGTTTTACGGTCACCCTCTAGGAGGCAGGTTTCATACCCATTTTACAGGTCTGGAAAGATTTGGGGAGGAGACACACACCAAACTTGTAAGTGGTGAAACTGGCTTTGGAACCTAGGCTTGTTGACTAAAATGTTTAGTTGGTTCCACGTGTATAAGAAGGTGAGGTCTTCCCTCAAGGGAAGCCAAGGAGAGAGTCTTTGTCAACAGAGTCATTGGCACCTTGATCTTGAACTTGCCCACCTTTAGAAGTATGAGAAATAAACGTCTACACCATCAGCTTCTGAGAAGTATGCTGGGCTGTGGGAAGGACAAGCATAGGCTTGTAGAGAAGTGCTGGGATGCCCTTTGAACCTGGGCATCTACTCCTGAGTGGCCCCCCTTTCCTGGGGACCAGCAGGCAGTGGTGGCCATCCTGTCATCCCCTTCCCCTAGTACCTCTCCTCTTATCGGCAGGCTGGTGGGTGTGTGGGTGCCAAGGGACACTGACTCCATACCATCAACATGCATAAGGCCAGGGATGGCTAATGTTTGGGCCCATCTCAGGGACCTGAAATGGTAGAATTGACACCATCCACATGGGGACACTTTGGTACTCTGGATAAAGAGTCAGAATTAGGGAATTTTTGACTTGTTTCTGGGTCCCCGAGGTCCTCGTCTTGGGCTGTCTGTACCCTTCTCCAGTAACTCCTGTCCTATATAGTCTGAGCGTGGGGTTTCAGATGCAGCCCTATTCCTTTAGAGTTCTCTTGCACCTCACTGTGATCTCTGTATCATCAGCATCTGATACTGTGTGATCAAAAATTATTTTTTAATTTTTGTAAAGTATCCATTGTATTCGAAAGGAAGACCTTACCCTGTCCCTCTAATAGTGAGGGAAATAAAGGGAAATTGATGGTACATTCAGCAGTAGTTAACATCACATTGACTTTGTGTTGACTGTTTCTGGAATAGAGCCTGGCACACATAAAGGACTCAGTAAATACTGGTCAAGTGGTGGAATGAAAGTGCATCTTGATGTATTATGCATTTTAATTCTTACCCTGTTTTTGCCAAGATGAGAAACACAAAGCTTAGAAGTTCAGTGGCTTCTCAACATGTCTCTGCTGGCAGAGCATCCCTGGTCACCTGGCTCCAGATGCCGCACCTACCCACTGCACCACCCCAGTCCTCTGCTCTCCTCAGGCCAGGTGGGGACTGGGGCCTGCCTTCCCTGCCAGCTTCCTCTGCCTGGCGCAGGAGGGTCTCCACTCCCTGTCTGTTTTGCAGGTCTGCAGCAAGCACCTGTTGTGTGCTCAGCCCTGTTGTGGATACCTAACAGAGAGTGGGGTGTATAAGTTAGTATAAAATGCAACCCTTGTTAACAAGTAGCTTATAATGGAGTAGAGAAGACAGGATCTCAACCCAGGGAGAACTTGGTGACCATGAGGGACTGTAGATGCTCCACTGAGCAGTCCCACAGGAGGCACTTTAGGTGCTCAGGAAGGGGGTGAGCTGGCCTGATGTGGTTCTTTGTAGTCTTGGTGTCTAAATGAGCCAAGTCTCCCTAAATAGGGCTTGGCTAGTGGTAGTAACTAGAAGTGGGTGATAAAAGTAAGAGGGGTCTATGGTTCTGTTTCTCTCTGTCTGGACTCAGTTGTGTTCTGTCATGGGAAGATGGTTACTGCAAGTCCAACCTTATGTCTTCCCAGACTCAGAAACCTCAGAGGGGTTTCTACTTGGCTTTTTTTTTTTTTTTAATATTTTTTTATTGTTGGGGATTCATTGAGGGTACAATAAGCCAGGTTACACTGATTGCATTTGTTAGGTAAAGTCCCTCTTGCGATCATGTCTTGCCTTTTGCTAGGGAAAAGCAAACCTGTGGCTGTCCCACTTCTGCAGAAGCTGATGGTTCTATCAGGTTGAGTTGGCCTAGGCCACAAGACCACTCTAGCCACTTGATCTGGCCATGGCAGTGCTGGGCCCCAGACTGGCTTAGTCCTCAGGCATAGATAGGCTCTGTAGCTGGAGGGAGGGGACTGATACTGCCTCATCTAACAAAAGGAACCCACCTGGAAGATGGAGAGGTTGGGCACCTAGGGGGCAGACATTCAGTTCCTTACATCTGTTCACTACAGACTCCTATCCAGGGGCAGACACTGAGATGAGGGTGGGCCAGAGGTCCAAGTTAGGGTTTCAGGGGTGACAGATGGTGTTATCCAATGGCTGTCTTCTTTCTATATACCGTATATACTCAAGTATAAGCCGAGTTTTTCCGGCACAAAATTTGTGCCGAGTTCGGGTTTTTTGGCACAAATTTTGTGCCGGAAAAACTTGGCTTATACTCGAGTATATATGGTAGTTGGCACAGGTTCCGCATAAGAATTGCAGGGTCTTTATGCAGCCTTAAAGAAAGATGGAGACTACCTCTTTCGTGTTTACATGGATGGAGCTGGAACATATTCTTTTTAGCAAAGTATCTAAGGAATGGAAGAAAAAGTATCCAATATACTCAGCTCTACTATGAAGCTAAATTATAGCTTTCACATGAAGGCTATAACCCAACTATAGCAAAAGACTATGGGGAAGGGGCCAAGGAAGAGGAAGGGAGGGGAGAGGTTAGGGTGGCGGGAGGGTAATGGGTGGGGCCACATCTATGGTGCATCTTAGAATAGGTACAGGCGAAACTTACTAAATGCAGAATACAAATGCCTACATACAGTAACTAAGAAAATGCCATGAAGGCTATGCTGAACAGTTTGATGAGAATACTTCAGAAAGCAGCACATTGTACCCCTGGATTGCACTAATGTACACAGCTATGATTTAACAATAAAAATAAAAAAAAAAAAAAAAAAAAGAATTGCAGGGTCTTACAACTTCTTGAGGCTTCTGCTTTGCGCCCACCTCCACCAATTCGAGGGCCTCATATCCGGCTCTGCCAGTGGCAGTCTTTTAGGGATGTTGGAAGATGGAGCTTTAAGAGATTCCTCCTGTGCCAAAACACCAGCCGTGGTTGGTGTCCCACCTTAACTCACAGGATCCTCCAGGGAGGGTGCTGTGTCTTATCTCCTGTACCTTCTAATGCTCCTCTTTACAAGTGTGAGGAGTAACTTCCTTTCCCTAAAAACATGAATGGGACCCTGCTTTAGTCTTCCCTGAACACTCTGGAAAACAGTGAGCTCTTTGTTCTGGTGGGTCCTTTCCCCAGATCTTGGTGGTGGTGTTGTGATCCTCGTTAAATGCCCCCATCACACCTCCCTTGATCTTGTCACCCCCTGATCACATTACCCTGTACTGTTTTTATGACTTCTATCACTGTCTAAAGTCATTTATTCCATTGTTATCTGTCTGCCCTCAAGGCCTACCTGTTCTGTGGTCATAAGAGACGTTTGGCCGCATTCTCAAGGCACCACAAGAACTTTATGTATTTTTAAGTGCCTAGCATCTCCTCTAGAGTATCTGATTTAGTTGGTTGGGAATCCACACCTTTTATGAACTCTGGGTGATTTCAAGATGAAGTCAGAGTTGGTGCTCATTGACCTAAAGATGTGCTACTTGGGGTGAGAGCATCAGCTGGGGGCTTATTAGGAATGCAGAATCTTGGGCCCACCCGAGACCACCTACTGCATCAGAATCAGCACCCTAACCAGATCCTCAGGTGACTCATTTGCACACCAAAGGCCAAGAGGCACTGGGCTAGAACACTGTTCTTTTGGTGGGTATTCATTAAATATTTGAATGTTGAACAAAAGCTATTCAAACAAATATTTGAATGTTGACAGCAGTTTAACAGAGCTATTTTCCTGAAAACTGGTTGCTTTTTTTTTTTTTTTTAATATAGAGAAGCTAAAATAAAATCTGCTTTATTTTTGACCAATGATGTCTATGGAAAACTTATAATTAATTTTTCCCCAGAGATTTGAAGGCATGAGCTGAACCTCTAGGCCTTAGAGGTTTGTTTTCACAAGCTGTGCAGAGCAAACACTGAGAAAGTAAAGCGAGTCCCTCTTTGCAAAGTGGATAAATTTGGAAGGAGTGACAGTGACTTTGAGTCCCTTGGGAACTGTCTTAGCTTGGGCTGCTGTAACAGAACACCCTGTGACTTAAACAATAGACATTTATTTCTATTTCTTAGACGTCAATTCTAAAGGTGGACAAGTTTAAGATCAAGGTGCCAGTGGCTCTGGTGTCTCGTGAGGGGTTTCTACTTGGCTTTTGCATAGCTGCCTTCTTGCTGTATGCACACTTTGTGGAGAGAGAGAACAAGTTCTCTGGCCTCTCTTCCCCTTCTCATCAGGGTGTTAATCCCACCCTGAGGAACCCACTCGCATGACCTCATCTAATCCTAATTGCCTCCCAAAGTCTCCCCATCACACTGGGGGTTAGGGCTTCAAAGTATGAATTTTAGGATGGGATCTCAAATATTCAGTCTCTAGAAGGAACCAATGAGTTTCCCTGCTTCTTTTGGTGGTGGCAATGGGAGTGTCTAAAGACAGCTGAAGATGGTGTTTCTCAACCTGGATCTGCAAGTGGGAGACACCAGGAGGACTCTGAAAAATGCAGATGCCAAGGCCCAGCCCTAGTCTGTGAAATCAGAACCCATGACGTATGTGTTCTGGCGGCGGCTTCTAGAGCTCTGGAAACCATACACTTTTCATCCAGATCTTCCATGGCAGATTCCTCCTTGTCACTGTCACATCCACAAGCTTTCCCTAGTCACTCGGTCCAGCCTTCTAAGTCACCAGCTGTTCACAGCATCATCTCAGGTCTTACTGTGCCAGTCCTATCCATTGTTAGATTATTTACCTCCCCCAACTAGAATATAAAAGGTGGAAGCCTTGGTTGGTTTTTAAAACCACAGTATGTGCTTCAGTTTTTCCATCTGTAAATTGGGGAGGAGTCGATAATTACAGTAGACCCTTGAACAAAACTGCCACGGCCCACTTAACACGTAGATTTTCTTCTACTTCTGCCACTTCTGCCTCTTCCTCCTCCTCCTCCTCAGCCTACTCATCGTGAAATGAGGATAGACTTTTATGATGATCCACTTCCACTTAATGAAGAGTTAACCTATTTTCTCTTCCTTATGATTGTTTTAATAACATTTTTCCTCTAGCTTACTTTACTATAAAAAATACAGTATATAAAATATATAACATAGAAAACGTGTTATCCAGTTGTTTATGAGTAAGGCTTCTGGTCAACAGGAGGCTATTAATAGTTAAGTTTTTGAGGAGTCAAAAGTTATGTGCATATTTTTCAACTGCACGAGTGATCTGTCCCTTGGGAACTGTCTTAGCTTGGGCCGCTATAACAGAACACTGTAGACACAGCAGCTTAAACAATAGACCTTTATTTCTAACAATTCTATAGGTGGACAAGGGTCGACCCACCTTATAGAGTTGTTAGAATTAAATCAATACCCATCAGAACTCAAAGCAGCACTTGGCACATAATTCATACTCAGACACTAAATTTTATTTTTATTATCATTTTCTATTTGCTTACCCCAGAGATGATACCATGCCTTTTACAGTAGGCACTGAAAAACTACTTGTCAATTGAATTTTCTAAGAACAAGTTAACAAGTAAACAGCCTGCAAAGCATTTATTTGTTTTTCTCTTCTGGAAATAAATTTCTTGTTTTGATTTTTTTTTTTTAATATACCATACACACTCGAGTATAAGCCGACCCGAGTATAAGCCGACCCCTTAATTTTACCCTAAAAACTGGGAAAACTTAGTGACTCGAGTATAAGCCGAGGTGGAAAATGCAGCAGCCACTGGTAAATTTCAAAAA
>CAUYPK010026171.1:0-48209 GCA_963574355.1 Loris lydekkerianus | reverse complement strand
GAGAATCACTTAAGCCCAAGAGTTTGAGGTTACTATGACCTGTGACGTCACAGAACTCTACCTAGGGCAACATAGTGAGATTCTGTATCAAAAATTTTAAAAAATCTTGATAACTAGGATCTGCAGAGAACTCAGATTAATCAACATAAAAACAGACAACAATCCCTTATATCACTGGGCAAGAGAGATGAATAGAACCTTCTCTAAATAAGATAGACAAATAGCTGACAAACATATGAAAAAATGCTCATCATCCCTAATTATCTGAGAAACGCAAATCTAAACCACCTTGAGATATCACCTAACCCCAGTAAGAATGTCCCACATCACAAAATCTCAAAACTGCAGATGCTAGCGTGGACGTGGAGAGAAGGGAACACTCCTACATTGCCGGTGGGACTGCAAACTAATATAACCTTTTTGGAAGGAAGTACGGAGAATCCTCAAAGCTCAAACTAGACCTCACATTTGATCCTGCAATCCCATTACTAGACATCTACCCAGAATCAAAAAAAGTCCTGTTATCATAAGGACATTTGCACTAGACTGTTTATCACAGCTCAAATTTACAATCATCAAAATTTGGAAATGGCCTAAATGCCCACCAACCCAGGAATGGATTAACACATTTTGGTATATGTATATCATGGAACACTATTCAGCTATTAAAAAAAAGATGGGAGACTACATCTTTTGTATTAAACTTGATGGAAGCGTAATACATTACTCTTAGTAAAACATCACAAGAACGGAGAAGCAAGAATCCTATGTACTCAATTCTAATATGAGGACAGTTGATGACCTAGAACATGGTGGGGGGTGTAGGGAGAGGTAAGGAGGGAGGGGGTTGGGGAGTCACAAGGTGTGACAGACCTTTTGGGATGGGACACAATTATAAAAGGGACTTTATCTAACAAATGCAATTAGTGTAACCTGATTCTTTGTATCCTCAAAGAATCACGATAGATAGATAGATAGATAGATAGATAGATAGATAGATAGATAGATAGACAGACAGATACATAAATAAATGGGAACTGATCAAGTTAAAAAGCTCTGCACAGGTAAAGACACAATCAACAAAGCAAATAGACAACCTTCATAATGGAAGAAGATATTGCATGTGACAAATCTGACAAAGGGTTGATAATCAGAATCTACAAACAATTCAAGGAAACCAACAAGAAAAGGGAAAAAAAAAAAACATTAGTCATTGGGGGAGAGACATGAACAGAACCTTCTCTATGGAAGACAGATGTATGGCCAACAAACATGAAAATATGCTCATCATCCCCAATATCAGAGTAATGCAAATCAAAACCACCCTCAGATATCACCTAACTCCAGTGAGAACAACCCACATCACAAAATCTCAAAACTGCAGATGCTTTTGTGGGTGAAGAGAGAATGGAACACTTATACAGCATTGGGTAAGACTGAAAACTAACACAGCCTTTTTTGAAAGAAGTATGAAGAATCCTCAAAGAGCTGTCAGTAGATCTCTCCCATTTGATCCTGTAATACCATTAATAGGTATCTACCCAGAAGAAAAATAATTTTACCTAAGGACATTGTATTTGAATGTTTATAACTACTGAATTCACACTTGTAAAGATATGGAAACCCAAGTGCCCATCAACCCATGAATGGATTAATAAACTGTGTTGTATGCATACCATGCAATACTATTCGGCCATAAACAAGATGGAGACACAATATCTTTCATATTTACCTAGATGGATTTGGAAAACATTCTCCTAAGTAAAGTATCTGTAGAATGGGGGAAAAAAAGCATCCCATGTACTTGGTACTAACCTGAAACTAGTAGATTAACAAGTACATGCCCACATGAGAGGAAAAACACAATTAAATTCAAGAAGGGCAGAGAGGCTGAGTGTAGAAGACCAAGCACCAGGCTTATAGAAGTGGCCACCAGTTCTTGAGGAAGGCGCTGGGAGCGAGACAATCTCAGAGCTGGCATGAAGATGTTTTGCAGGCTGGACAAGCACTCATGCAGCTGCAGGCATTAATGAGATAAGATGGGTTGCTCGTTAGCAAGCAGGTGTTATACTTTGAATATTGGTGGTACAGCAGGGTGGGAGTTGAGCCCATGGGGAAAGAGCATGTAACGACCATTAAACACGTGATCCTAGCATGTGGGTCCCCACACCTGTTGTATAATACCTGAATAAAAGGCCATGGAAAAGGTTACTCAGGGCTTCCCAGGAGATAGGGGAAGTTCACCTCTTGCAGGCATGTACCTTCAATCTGTTTCCCGGCTGTTTTTATTCATGCGGTGATAGGGTGCCACAGCAGGCATCAACAAATGGCATAAGTCAGCAGATCTGACAGAATCTGGACCAGGTCACAGACCAAAAGGGGAAATTACACTTGGAGTAAGTGAAACCTTTGGCAAATGGCAAGAGGGAGTTTCAGCCAAAGGGGGAGCTGCACTTGGGTTAAGTGCGACCTTTGGTCTCTTTTAGTCAAAGGGGGAGCTGCACTTGGAGTAAGTGAAGCCTTTGTCCCCCTTTCAGCCAAAGGGGAACAGCATTTGGAGTAAGTGTGACCTTTAGCCCCTTTCAGCCAAAGGGGGGCAGCACTTGGACTAAGTGCGATCTTTAGCCCATTTCAACAAGAGGGGAGGCGCCACTCAGAGTAAGCAGGACCTTTGGCAAACAGTAAGAAACAATTGGTAATTTTCTGATCACAGAGTTGCAACAGGATGAAACTGATGAGGAAGGTAATGATATGCAAGCATGCAAGTATATAGACCCTGTCTCCTCTCATCCATTGTAACCTTTGCCCATCAGTGAGGAACAGGATAATAAACTTAGCATAATTGTAAAGAATAAACGACACTTCTGAGGAGGAAGTAGACGTTACACATACTAACAAACAAGGAGATAATTTAATAACTATTATGGCAACCCAGATTAAACAGTTGGAAGACCAGGTGAATAGTCTCACACATAGAAGCACTACAGATCACTCAACACTACCCACAGCACGCCCTTATGAGGATATTCCCACCACAACTTCGGTTATGGAGGCTCTGTTAGAGGGTTGACAAACAGGTAACTTTACTTTTGAAAATACTTTGGGGGTTTTCCCTGTTACAGTTACTGATATTCCTCCTAGTCCACAATATTCTCAATGGGGGTCAACACTTTAATCACCATACAATCACTTTTAAGATTCTAAAAGATTTAAAACAGGCTGTAACACAGTATGGCATGCAGTCCCCGTTTTCTAGAGGCCTATTACAGGGACTTGCACAAGAGCAGTGACTTATTCCTATGACTGGGACTTTATAGCCAGAACTGTTCTTGAATCTGGACAATATTTGCAGTTTAAGACCTGGTGGAAAGGGGTAGAACTTATGGCTCAGTGGGCAGGGTGCCGGCCCTATATACTGAGAGTGGCGGGTTCAAACCCAGCCCCGGCCAAACTGCAACAAAAAATAGCCCAGTGGGGCAGTGGGACGGGTGCCTGTAGTCCCAACTACTTGGGAGCCTGAAGCAAGAGAATCACCAAAGCCCAGGAGTTGGAAGTTGCTGTGAGCAGTAACGCCATGGCACTCTACCGAGGGCGATAAAATGAGACTCAGTCTCTTAAAAAAAAAAAAAAAAAAGACCTGGTGGAAGAAGGCGGCTGATTTGATGAGTCACCAGAACCAACAGAGGAATGCCCCTATTAACTTCAAAACAGCTCACTGGCGTGGGTCAGTGGATGGGGATCCAGAGGCAAATCCATTATGACATAGTGATAGTACAGACAAGGTTGTGCTATCGCCAAGCCTGGGAAAGGGTTCAGGCTCCAGGAGATATTTCTAACTTTTTCATTAAGGTGATACAACCTGGAAATGAACCTTATACTGATTTTCTGGCTCAATTAAAAATCTCAGTAGATAAAGCTGTTGCCCAGCCAGAACTTAGAGACATGCTTTTCCAGACCTTATCATTTGAGAATGCTAGTTCCAAATGTCAAAGAGTTTTGCGTCCTCTGAGGGCACAAAATGCTCTCTCGAGGAACATTAAGACCTGGTGGAAAGGGGTAGAACTTATGGGCATGCTCGGATATAGAAACCTAATTCTATAAAGCTATCTTCTTGCTGCCGCCTTAAAAGTTGGGTTCAAACCAGATTTTGTTAAATTCCATAATTGTGGGAAGCTGGGCAATGTAAGAAAGCAGTGTTGGAAAGGAAAGAATAATAGGAATGGCCACCTTTCAATTGGTAATCAAAGGAAACAAAGAGAAGGTAAACCCCCACGTATATGCCCCCAGGTGTAAAAAGGGGTTCCACTGCCACTCTCAATTCAATAAGAATGGAACACCTTTACAGCAGGGAAACTATCAGTTGGGCCCAACTCGGGGCCCACAGGCAAAAAAATATAGGTATGGGGCTATACTCACTCACCAACAACTTCAGCGCATCTAATCCCTTTCACCTGTCACCCCAGGTAGTGCTGCTTTAGACTTATCAGCATGTGATAATGTCCTGTTACTTCCCAACATGGGAATAGAAAAATTAAGAACAGGAATATGTGGTCCCATTCCCCCGAATTCTGTTGGATTATTGCTAGGAAAAAGCAATTTAACATCTCATGGGGTGCTTGTCCACACAGGTGTTATTGATAGTGACTTTTTGGGGGAACTACTAATCTTGATTTTGGTACTTCAGCCAATTCAAATTGTAGCTGGACAGAAGATTGCCCAATTGCTGCTCCTACCTTACATTAAGCTACAAAGCCCTGATAGAAAACCTACCAGTGATCTCAGCAGTACAAACAGTATTTTTTCACAAACATCTATTGATAAGAATCTGTCTCAATTGACACTCACCTTGAAAGTTAAACTTTTTACTGGCCTATTAGATATTGGCACTGATGTCTCTCTCTGTCATGGCTTTGAATCAATGGCCTAAGGAATGACCTAAATTGATAGTTGATGTTACTTTTATAGGGGCAGGAACTTTAAATTCAGTCTTTCAAAGTACGTTGCCTTTAACCTGTTTGGGACCAGATAATCAAAATGCTCAAATTCAACCATACATAGCTGATATTGCCATTAACTTGTGGGGTCGTGATTTGCTTCAACAACGGAGAATAGTGGTTACCATATCCTCCTCTCATACTAATTCTTTTCAGGCATTAAATTTAGCATAGAGGCCATTGCCCCGAAATGTGCTCTCAAGTTACATTGGAAGAGCGATAATCCAGCGTGGGTGGAGCAGTGGCTGTTAACTAAAGAAAAACTGGATGCCTTATAATCTTTGATCCAAGAGCAATTTGAGCAAGGACATATTGAACCATCCACCAGCCCCTGGAATTCTCTAGTCTTCTGTTATAAAACAGAAATCAGGTAAATGGAGAATGCTTACCAATCTTCATAAAGTCAATGAAACCCTTATTCCCATGGGTCCCCTACAACTGGGGTTCCCTTTACCCGCTATGATCCCTTCCAATTGGTATTTGTATGTTATTGATTTAAAGGATGGTTTTTTTCACTATATACAAACATCCTGAAGACTGACCTCGCTTTGCCTTCTCTGTTTTTTCTTTCTTTCTTTTTTTTTTTTTTTTTTTTTAAATTCAAACTGTGTACATGTGTGAAATCAAGGGGTACAAAGTGCTGGTTTCATATACAAACTGAAATATTATCATCAAACTGTTCAACGTAGCCTTCATGGCATTTTCTTAGTTATTGTATGTAGACATTTATATTCTGTATTTAGTAGGTTTCGCTTGTACCCATTCTAAGATGTACCATAGGTGTGGTCCCACCCATTAACCTCCCTCCACCCTGACTTCCCCCCTCCCTTTCCCCATATTCTTGTGCTATAGTTGGGTTATAGCCTTCATATGAAAGCTATAAATTAGCTTCATAGTAGGGCTGAGTACATTGGATACTTTTTCTTCCGTTCTTGAGATACTTTGCTAGGAAGAATATGTTCCAGCTCCATCCATGTAAGCATGAAAGAGGTAAAGTCTCCATCAACACCCATAAATCTGTAGCCTTTATATATACCAACAATAGCCAACCCGAAAAAACAGTCAAGGACTCTATTCCTTTCACAGTAGTGCCAAAGAAGATGAAATATTTGGGAGTTTATCTAACAAAGGACGTGAAAGATCTCTATAAAGAGAACTATGTTTTTTCTTATAATCAACAGAAACCCTACCAGTGTTTTCAGTGGACAGTTCTGCCACAAGGCATGTTAAATAGCCCCACCTTGTGTCAGCATTTTGTGGATCAACCATTATAGTTCATTAGAAAGAAATATCCTACAGATTATATCATTCATTACTTGGATATTTTGTTTGCTATTTTTGTTCTACTCCAGGACTTTCATTGCCCTATGAATACTGTCACTGACTCCCAATATTCCAGCTTGGCTCTTAGACAGCTTGAAACAGCAACTATCACTCATACTGATGAAATTTCTTCCCCCTTTCAGTCTATCCAGAGACTCCTTAGACACCATATCCATCCTATATATATTACTCAATTTAGAGCACACACCATTCTACCGGTTCCTGTGACTTCACTGAATTCTCAAATAGATCAAGCCCTTATTGGGACTGTCCAAGAAGCATCTACTTTTCATTCCTATACACATGCTAATGCCAAAATGCTTTGCATGAAACTTCACCTTACAAAAATGCAGTCACAATAAATTATTTCTAATTGTCCTTCTTGTTCAAAAATACATATGTTGAGACTCTGTCTCAAAAAAAAAAAAAAAAAATACACATGCCCTCCTCTCATGAAGGTACCAACCCTAGAAGGGAAACAGCAAACCAAATATGGCAGATGGATGTGACTATTGTCTCATCTTCTTGTAAATTAAAATGTTCATCATTCCATAGGTACCTTCTCTCATTTTTCCTAGGCTACCACCTTATCAGGAGAAAGGGTTCACCATGTCATTCAACATTTACCAGAATGTTTTAATATGGGACTCCCTACATCTATTAAAGCTGACAATGCACCTTCATATTCTGCTCAAAGATTAAGTACCTTCTTATCTTTTGGGAATATTCAACTTTCTCATGGTATTCCCTATAATTCTCAAGATCAAGCCATTATTGAGCACCACCACAAAACGTTAAAAGACATGATATTTAAACAGAAAGGGGGGGATGGTATACTCTTCTTGAATAACAGTCCTAGATATATTCTTACTGAAGCTCTGTTCACTCTTAATTTTTTGAATCTCAACAATGAGGGAAATACAGCTGCTAAATGTCAGTGGACATCTCTTACCCAGCTACTACCTTGTCAGATACAACAACCCATTTCTTTTTTTTTTTTTAAAGACAGAGTCTCACTTTATTACCCTCGGTAGAATGCCGTGGCATCATAGCTCACAGCAACCTCCAACTCCTGGGCTTAGGTGATTCTCTTGCCTCAGTCTCCCAAGTAGCTGGAACTATAGGTGTCCACCACAATGCCCGGCTATTTTTTGTTGCAGTTTGGCTGGGGCCAGGCTCGAACCCACCACCCTTGGTATATGGGGCTGGCACCTTATCCACTGAGCCACAGGCATTGCCCACAACAACCCATTTTCTATAAAAAACTGATATGTCTGAATGGGAACCTGGCTACATGCTTCAGTGGGGTAAAGGTTTTTCTCATATCATTACAGAACAACAAGAAAAGCAATGACTGCCTGCCAGCTGGATTAAACCTTGTTATGAACAGGAGACCTCACCAGTGCTTTCACCCCTTCTACTGATACAAGGTTCCCTCATTCTAGCCTAAACAGGGAATTCCAATCTCCTGGGTCTGAGTAAATTTCAAGAAAAGAATACCCTAGTATTTTACTCCAAATTATCAACCCAGATTTTCATTTACTGTGAAACCTAGATCAACCCTCTCTGAGGAGCCTTTTACTGCTCCCCTACATCATCATCCAGTTTCAGCAGGAAGTAGCTTGGAGTGGTCAGCATCCTTTTCCCAATGGCCGTTAGAGCTTCCGTTCAGAGAGGAAGGATTGATACAGGGTACAACCCTTTAGGGAACTCCCCATTCTCTAAGCCTGGGTGAGCTCAGCATGCATCCTCTGGGCTCTAACAAGATCATGAACAAAAGCAGCCAGCTTGAAGTGGTTGACATGCGAGGTAAATCCCCACCAGCAAACTTCCCGGCAATAATTGCATTGACATTGGCAAAGGTGAGAGATTTTATTTGTTGAACCTATTGTGTATGGAAGTGATCCCCAGTCCTCTCACCCTTAAGAGTGTAATCTGTCACAAGAATGGAAGTTCTAAACACTGTCCACAGTGTGCCTACTCCTCCTCCTTTTTCTTCTTTGAGGGCCCTCACCGGTTTTGTTGGAATAATTTTGTTAATTATTTTGTGCTTTTTGTTCTTTTTTTAATTTATTTTTATTTTTTTTATTAATATTAAATCATAGCTGTTTTGTTCTTTTACTTAATTGGAAGGAGAGCTATTTGATAAGAACAACAGACGAAACAGACAACTGCGATACTGGGTCTCTCCTTTACCCTGTGCAAGAATATCTTAAATGAAAAAAAGGGGGGACATGTAGGAGACTGAGTACCAGGCTTATAGAAGTGGCCACTGGTTCTTGAGAAAGGCACTGGGAGCGAGACAATCTCCTAGCCTGCACGGAAATGTTTTGCAGCCCGGAGACAAGCCCTCAAGCAGCTGCAGGCATTAATAAGATAGGTCGCTTGTTAGCAAGCAGGTATTATACTTTGAACATTTGTGGTGCAGCAGGGTGGGAGTCGAGCCCATGGGGAAAGAGCATGTAGTGACCATTAAACATGTGATCCTAGCATGTGGGCCCCCACACCTGTTGTATAATGCTTGAATAAAAGGCCATGGCAGAGGTTACTCAGGGCTTCCCTGGAGATAGGCAAGTCCACCTCTTACAGGCATGTACCTTCAACCGTGTCCGGGATGTTTTTATTCACGCAGTGATGGGGTGCCACCGTGGGCATTGACACTGAGGGTTCAGTAAGTTTCCACCTAATGGGTACAATGTAGGGAGGGGTATATCAACTACAACTTGAATTTCACCCTACAAATGCCAACAATGTAACCTAATCATGTGTACCTTTATATTAACCCAAAATTAAAAAAAAAAGTCTCTAGAAATTGCATATGCCCTATCCTAATGACATACAGCAAATAGAGAAACATTTATACATGAAAGTGAGCTAATTCTCTGCAAGAACTGTGAGTCTATGACATTGAGTCATGACCTGTTCTCTCCCTCAGCTCAGCAAGATGGGAGCCCTAACCTTGGCAAGTAGTTTTGGAGCATCCTGTTCCCCTAGGCTCGAGTTGAGGGGTACACTCTCCCCAGGAGGGATAGGTCACTAGCATTTTTCATCCCACCCCTCGCCTCGTCCTGTATTACAGAAGCTCTGTTCTGTTAAGGTTTAGCTGACAGGTCTAGGACTCCTTTTTCCTCCTAGTCCCCCATTCACAGAGCAGAAGCTCTACCTTAGGTGATAGACCAAGAATACTGGGTTCTGACTGTCCCTCCTTTGACTTACTCATAGGGTAGAGTTTCCATGCTGAGAGAAGAAAGCCAAGAAGAACAAGATTTCCCTTCACCTTTACCCTGGTAAAGCAAGGGTACCATTCTAAAAGAAGCAGTCCATTGTTCTTGCTCATAGCTCTACAGTAGTAGCTCTGAGATTTTTCACAGAGGGAGAGGTACACTTTAAGAACAAAGAGCTTTCCCTAGGGGAAAAACTTTATTTTGGAATAGAATATTAGGAAGTTCAATCCTAAGGGTGCTGTTAAAACGGTGGAGATTTTGGAGACAAACAAGTAAGATGAGACTGGCAGCTTCATTAAGAACAAGCTAAACTATAGGCCTGACAGAAGTTTAATGGAAAGAATGAAGGAAAAGGGTAGCTAAGAAGAGCTCTCCTGGGGTCAGAGCAAGTCTCTAGTACTGCTTACAATAGAGCCCAAATCTAATTAGATATAAATGGTGCAATTTATATCTGGGACACTAACAAAAACAATAGAGAAAATAGCCAGCATTAGTGCAGGTTAGCAGCTGGGTGAGATACCAGAGGCAGAACAGCTAGAAGCTAAACAGCAAAAACAAAAAAAAGAGACACTCAAAGAGAACTGTGTAATTCCAGGGTGACTATAAGCATGCCCAAGGCTGTTCCCTCTGAGGAGTGACATTAGAGGATACACACTTGGGGAGAAATAGATTTCAGTGAAAATGCTTGAAGATATCAGCCTAGGGAAATATTTTATGTTTTTTCTTTTATATTTTCTATTCCTCTATTGATCTATTTTGTAAGACATTGTCTTTATAACTTCCTTTAGTTCTTTACGCAAGATTTTCTTTAGTTCACTAAACATATTTATTATGACTGCTTTGAAGTTTCTTCTAAGTCCAGTAACTGAATCCCCTCAAAAGTCAGTTTCTATTCTTGTTCTTTTTCCTGTGTGTGGGTCATACTTTCCTGTTTCATTTCTTCTCAAAGATTTTTATTGTTTTATGCCTTAGATTTAAAGCTTTTATCCATCTTGAGTCAATTTTTGTAAGGGTGAGAGGTGTGGGTCTAGTTTCAGTCTTTCACGTGTGGTCATCCAGTTTTCCCAACACCGTTTATTGAATAGGGATTCTTTTCCCCAGTGTACTTTCTTGTTTAGTTTATCAAAGATCAGGTGGCTGTAAGATGTTAGTTTCATCTTGTGGTTTTCTATTTTGTTCCGAAGAAAGAGGGGGAAAAACACTTGAAGATATGGCTTGGGGAAAGATTTTATGAAGAAGACTTCCGTGGCAATTGCAACAACAACAAAAATAAATAAATGGGACTTAATTAAACTGAAAAGCTTCTGTACAGCTAAGGCAACAACAACCAAAGCAAATAGACAACCCTCAGAATGGGAAAAGATATTTGCATATTATGAATTGGACAAAGGCTTGATAACTAGGATCTCTAGAGAACTCAAATTAATCAACAAAAAAAAGAGCCAACAGCTCATATATTACTGGGCAAGAACCTTCTCTAAGGAAAACAGACGAATAGCTAACAAGCATATGAAAAAATATTCATCATCCCTAATCATCAGAGAAATGCAAATCAAAACTACCCTGAAATATCACCTACCCCCAGTAAGGATGGCCCACAACACAAAGTCCCAAAGCTACAGGTGCTGGCACAGATGTGGAGAGAGGGGAATACTTTTATACTGTTGGTGGGACTGCAAATTCATACAACCTCTTTGGAAAGAAATATGAAGAAGCCTCAAAGATTTCCATTAGATTTCTCATTTGACCCCGCAATCACACCATTAAGCAACTACCTAGAAGAAAAAAATAATTTTACCATAAGGACATTTGCACTAGATTTGTCTACTGCAGCTCAATTTAAAATTGCCAGGAAACAACCTAAATGCTCATCAACTCCGGTATTGATTAATAAATTGTGGTACATGCACACCACAGAATACTATTCAGCCATAAGATGGTGACTTCATATCTTTTGTAATATCCTAGATGGAGTTGAAACACATTCTTCTTAGTAAAGTGTCCCAAGAATGGAAAAGCAAATATCCAATGTACTTAATACTAATATGAAGGCAGTAGACAATCCAATGCATGCCCAAATAGGAG
Source organism: Loris lydekkerianus (assembly GCA_963574355.1). Lineage (NCBI taxonomy): Eukaryota > Metazoa > Chordata > Mammalia > Primates > Lorisidae > Loris > Loris lydekkerianus. Next base: position 36,583 of record CAUYPK010026171.1, on the reverse strand, counting down.
AAAAACTCACTTCAATTCAAACTGGGGGCAGGAGTAACAAAGGAAAGGGACAGGATTCAAGTGCTCTCATTGAATGGACATGGGGGGCGGGGGGGTTGAGACATAACCACAAGGCAAACTCTACTAACTAAATCAACTATTTTGTCCTGGTTGCTAGTATTCCCACATTAACCTGAAGTCAATTTACTTAAAAAACAGTTTAAAAGTTTATAAAGTAATAAATAAATAAAAATCTCTTTTTAAATGCACAAAAACTTAAAAAAAAAAAAAGAAAAAGAAGAAAAAAATGGATCGGGAGGCTAAGGCAAGAGAATCGCCTAAGCTCATGAGTTGGAGGTTGCTGTGAGCTGTGTGATGCCACGGCACTCTACCGAGGGCAACTCTAGAGCACACCAACAGAAATGAAAGTCACTGGAGGAGATCACCAGTAGACTGAAGCAGGCAGAAGAATGAATCAGCAAGCTTGAGACAAGTCAATTGAGAGTATCCAGTCTAAAGAACAGGGAGATAAAAAGGAATGAAGAAAACCAAACAGGGCCTCAGGGAAACAAGGGATATCATAAATGTACCATCATGTGAATCTTAAAAAAAGAACAAAGTTGGAAGATTAATATTTCTTGATTTTTAAACCTAGTACAAAGCTACAATGATCATGACAGTGTGGTACTGGCATAAAGATAAATGGAACAGAATTCATAGTTCAAAAATAAAGCCATACATCTTTGGATAAGTAATTTTTGATAAGGGTGCTAAGACCATTTAATGGAGAAAAAAAAATATTTTCAACAAATGGTTCTGGGACAATTAGATAATACACTAAAGAGAATTCAGTTGGACCCTTTTCTTACTTCACATATAATATAAACATTAACTCAAAATTAACCATAGACCTAAATTTAAGAGCTAAAGCTATAAAATTCTTGAAAGAAAAGATAGGAGTAAAATTTCCACGATCTGAGCTTAGGCAATAGTTTCTTAGAAATGACATCCAAAGCACAGCAACTAAAAAAAAAAATGAATTTGAGTTCATAAAAATTAAAACTTTATTGCTTCAAGGGCTACCATCAAGAAAGTAAAGACAGCCCACAGAATGGAAGAAAATATTTGCAAATCATGTATCTGATAAGGGTCTAGTATCCAGAATATATAAAGTACCACACATTATATAAAAGGTCTACATTATATGAGTACATGTACATGAAATGTCCAAAATACACAAATTTATAGAGACAAAAAAGAGATTGATCATTGCTTAGGTCTCAGAATTGAGGGGAAATGAGAAGTGACTGAAAGTGAGCGCAGGGTTTCCTTTTGGAGTGATAAAAATGTTCTACAATTGACTGCAACAATGATTGTGCAATTCTGTGAATATAATAAAAACCATGGATTGCATGCTTTAAATGGGTGAATTGTATGGCACATGTATTATATTTCAATTAAGCTCCCCCAAATCAAAGGGAAATAGTTGAAAATGTTATTCTTACATCTTAAATTTGCTGTTTCTATAATTCTACAAATAAATGAGTTAGTTAAAAGGAGTTGATTATAAAAAGGCTGATTTTCTAGAAACTTTATCCATCTGCAATAAATAGTACTGTAGCAGTTGGCTGCTTCCACTTTCAGGCAAAATAAATGAATTTGGTAACAAAAAAGAGTTGAAATAAGTATTAATGGTTTTCTCAATAGATTCTCTAATTTCCATCTAGATATATAAAACTAAAAATAATCAAAGGAAATCACTTTCAACAGCCAAGAGACATATGTATCAAGAGACATAAAAATGTTTCTGCATTTTGATTATTAATCCCATTCCTGAGAATATCAAGAAAATAAGAAAACATAACAAACACAAAAACTTAACAGTACTATTATTGTAACACAAACCTCTGTATCAGTGCTACTTAAAGAGTGTTTGCAACTGGTTCAACTAAGTCTCTAAGCATACTGTTCAGTCCAATTGATAATATTTTCACAGCAAGAAGTTCTCAATGAAGGAAGCACAGCACTGATTTACTTTTTTTTTTTTTTTTTTTTTTTTTTTTCCAGCAAGTACCTTATCTGGCTGCAAAACAGCACTCTGAGTAACATTGCCCTAAATAACCTACCTATATACTCGAGTATAAGCCGAGTTTTTCCGGCACAAAAAACCCGAACTCGGCACAAATTTTGTGCCGGAAAAACTCGGCTTATACTCGATTATACACAGTATGTGTCAAAAATAAGGACATGGTTAGGTAGCCTGTGCTGTATTAACTCAAATAATATGAGCATAAAATGAACTAATAATAGCTAAAAATTATTCAGCTCTTACTATGTGCCAGGCACAAATTTGTTTATATACATACATTACTTCCTTTATACTGGTAACCTTAGATTCTGTTACCTCTTCTTTGCAGATTAGAAAATAAAGCTAAGAGAGGTTTGAGAATTGCTCAAGAGCTAAGAGCAGGTGGGAAGTGAAATTGAAACTCAAATTCAGGCACACAAAAATCTAAATCTTAATCACTTTATTATACATTCTCCAAAAAAATGAATATAAACCATGATCATAACTATGTATGTATACATATAGATAAAAACTTAAAGGAAAGAAAATGGAGAGGAATATTTAGGATGGTGAGACTAAGCAAATTTTTAAAAAAGTCTTCTTATGATTTTTAACTGTTTTGAGAATAAATATAATTCAAATACTAAATCTAAGATTATAAATAGACATTTATGAAATTTAACAATGTCTCTAAATATCTCATAAAGCAATTATATGACCATTTTCATTCAATTTTGTAAAAGTTATTACCCCTCAGAAGATGTATTTAAAAGAGTAGTCCTCAACCTTGAGTATATACTGGAATCCTCTGGTAGGCTTGTAAAAAAAAAAATTGTTGGGTTCCAATCCCAGTTTCTGATTCAGTAGGTCTAAAGTAGGGCCCCCAAACTTGCATTTTTAACAGGTTCCCAGGTGATGCTGATGCTACTAGTCTAGAGACCACACTGGGAGAACCACAGCTTTAAAAAAAAAAAAAAAAAAAACTAGCATCATTCTAAATCTATATACCACCACATAAAACAATTAAAAATAAACTTAATGTAATTTTCTAGATTATTTGAATGTGCTAACTAGGTTTTTGATAAAATTAACATAGGCCTTTAGATGGAAATTATAACATAGTTTATTATTTTGAAGTATACAATAGTTTTTTGGTCCAATTGTTTCTTTCAATCAAGAGCTATAGACTTTCCAAGTTATCTGGGTATCTCCAGTCAAAACAGACCAAATTATTCTACACTAGTGAACTATCACAAAGTTTTTAGAACTTGGCCTTGCTAAGCGCACTAACAAATTTAGAAAGAACAGTCACAGTACTAAAAAACCATTCATCCGAATCAGACCGTATCATAGATAAGTAACCTCCATATTTCAGCTGACAATTGCCAACAGTAGGATAAGAAAGTTTTGTTTCAGCCTCTCCAGAATAACTTGACCTCAATCAAGTATCTGCTATCATTTTTGCCCACACACATGAAACTATGCCATGGAACATACCTATGTTTCTGACCATGATTCCTTTCAGTTCATCCACTTGGGCTTGAGTCTCCATCACTTTGTCTAGGCCTTTATTCTCAGAGTGATGCTTCTATAAGAAAACAAGTTTGAACTTATGGTACCTAGACATTATTTATAACAGGAAAACAAAAATAAGAAGACTGACAACTTATACTGAAAAATAGTAAGTTATGTCTCTATTGATACCTCCACAGTAGGAGACAAAGCATTTTTTTATGCTGCCCATATTTTTTCCTAAGTCTGGTAACATTTTCTTTTGTATCAATGATATATTGACCAGTTTGATGTGAATATTCTAGATTGTATATAGAATCAGCACATTGTACCCCATAATTGCAGTAATGTACACAGTTATGATCTAATAAAAAAGGGCATAAATTTCAAAAAAATGCTTCCAGATGAACTATAAATGTGGTTTTAAAATATCACCTTATTTTAAATAAAATAGAGATAAATATATTATAATGCATCAAATATACACCTGAGGTTCTGGAAACATAGGTTATATAATCTGTGCTCAAAGAAGAAATAAGAAAAGGACTATAGCTGGAACATGGAGGACAGGGCAGGGCTTTCCAAAATTTTTTCCCCATTTCTTGAGTATGGTGAGGTAAGAGCTGGCCCAGTTTCTTTGCACCTATTATTATATCTTCTGGGATCACAGCATGCATCCTATTTTCATTAGCTTTTCACAGGATCTAGAATCTAAGATACTGGTAATAAACATTTTGAAGTTATTATCTACAGCTAACAATTATAAAGGGGTTAATACACAATGTTCCAATCATTTCACTGTACTAAGTATTTCAAACAGGATATTATTTTATCTAAACCCAAACTCTATGATAAAGATGATATCATTATCTCTATTTATAGAGGGAACTGGCACAGACTTGTTCAGAGGGTCACACACAGATCTGGAGCTAATGACAAACTGGCTAATTTAAAAGTTTTGTCAGCTGACCCTATTTACTTTTGACTATGCATTGGTATTTTTTTTTTTTTTGTAATGTTGCATACAATTTCACATAGATGAACATTTCCTAAATGAATAGCATGAAACAAATCAATTGCTTAATAATAAAGGTTTATAGTTACCAATTTAAATAAACTTCATTTCAAAGGAGATATATATATATACACACAGACATACATCTAGAAGCATAAAAAATTCTAGCTATATCTGATATGACTGATGTGAAAGCTTGGAGTAGATTAATAATATTGTGAAATCTGGGATAGTCAGAGTTAAGCCTTATATTTCTAATTTGATACACACACATATACAAAAACACACATATATACATACTTTAGAGAGGACACAACTAATTTATAGTGACAGAAAATGGATCAGCAGTTGCCTGGGGCAGAGTATAGGGGAGACAATTCACTGGAAAGGGACATGAGAGAATTTTTAGGGTGATAGAAATGCTTTCTGTCTTGACTACAGTGGTATATATATATATATATATATATATATATATATATATATATATATATATATACACATATATACACACACACACACACACACCTATATAAACCTTCATTGAGCTCACAATTAGAGATTCATACAGTTGAACAGACTTACTTTCTTTCTTTCTTTCTTTTTTTCAGACAGAGTCTTATTATGTCACCCTCGGTAGAGTGCCATAGTGTCAAAGCTCACAGCAACCTCAAACTCTTGGGCTTAAGCGATTTTCTTGCCTCAGCCTCCCAAGTAGCTGGGAGTACAGGCACCTGCCACAACGCCTGGCTATTTTTTCATCGCTGTTGTTTAGCTGGCCCAGGTGGGGTTCGAACCCACCACTCTTGGTGTATATGGCTGGCGCCGTAAGCACTGTGCTATGGGCCCTGAGCCTGAACAGGCTTTCAAATGATTAAACTGAGTTCTTCAAACATTAAATTGCCTCAAGAAAAGGTAGAAAGTTTACATATAGGTTAAAAGGCCATTTGGCATGTTGAATGCATTTATGATTACATGAGTAGAACTAGATTACCTTTAATGTTCTTCCTTTCCTGAGATACACTGACCACTATTAATAGAGACCATCACTGCTTTCTACCCTAAAATGGCCCATTTACATTTTCTTTAAATCAGGGAAGTTTTACATATACTATGTTGGCATATAGTAACATAATCAGAAAAGTATATTGAAGATTAGGGCCCCCCTATGTTCATGTTTTCATGTAATACAAAAGAAATATGAACCAAAATACTTTATCCTGAGAAAGATCTTACCAGCTGTGCTGCCAAGACACTTGAGAACTCACTATTCATGGCATATGGAAGTGCTGTCTGTGCTCTTGAACCATAAGTAGTCTGGAACCTCTTCTTTATCTCATTCAGAAAATTAAATGCTCGGGAACGTTCAAAATCCTTAGAAGAGACCAAAACAGAGCTCACATTTAAAAAATAAAGATGATGTGGATAATTAACAACAACAATGATAAAAACAGCTAATATTTACTTAGCAGTGACTCAGAGAAGGAGCTAGCATTGATTTCATTTTAAAGATAAGGAAACAAAGGCTCTGAAAAGGTAACTAACTTACCAAAAATCCAACAACTCATAAATGACAGAGCTGAAAGTCTAATCCAGATTATGTCTAGCAAGATAATGGTACCTAAGTTAAACAACTTCTTTTTTTTTTTTTTTTGCATTTTTTTGGCTGGGGCTGGGTTTGAACCCGCCACCTCCAGCGTATGGGGCCAGCGCCCTACTCCTTTGAGCCACAAGTGTCGCCCAGTTAAACAACTTCTTGATGTTAGAAATTGGGTTTCGCTTCCTACATATCTTTCCTACAATCTATTAGAAGGCCCAGCACAAGATGTTCAATAGATCCCTAATAATAGCACAGTCTTTCATACACAAAGACAATGCTACTGACATAAACATTGATTTTTTTCAAAAGTGGTGGTACATTTGAAAAGATCAAATGACATAACTTTGTCTAGTCCCAGCCAATCAAAAAGTATGTATATATGTGTGTTTATGTATATGTGTGTGTATCAAATTAGAAATATAAGGCTTAACTCTGACTATCCCAGATTTCACAATATTATTAATCTACTCCAAACTTTCATATCAGTCATATCAGATATAGCTAGAATTTTTTTCCTGATTTTAGAGAATACTGTGAAGCCAGGAATAAAAACCACTGTGATCCAATTAAATTCAAGAAGGAGGAAAAAGGCAGGAGGAAATGGGAGGTTTGTAAACTACTTAATGGGTACAATGTAGGGGCATATGGTACAGCTTCTGGGTGAAGGATTCAACTACAACTTAGACTTTACCTGACAAATGCAAACAATGTAATTTAATCATTTGTACCTTTATATTAATCTGAAATTTTAAAAAAATAATTGTGATGATCACTATGGCTAACAGTCATTTCTATTTCATCCAAGATGTTTAGGTTAAGTCAAGGGTTCTTAAATTGTGGTCAGCCAATTCAAGTGGCCTTTGTACTTGGATAGGAAAAAAAAAAAATCACATAATTATTTTTACCAATCTTTTACCTAAATTTCAATTGTGAATATAGACAGTATATTCACAACCTGAGTATTAAACAGTACTGTAACTGTCACCAAAGTATGTCTTTTTTCATATACCATCACAGATATTTGAAATACTATTTATCCTCATCACCATTTCAAAATTATTAGTTATTAGACCATGATTAGATGTTATTGAGTTCATAAAGAAGCATATACATCACTATATCAATTTTTAAAAATTTTTAAATACTATACATACATATATTTTTCAATATAACTTTTTTTTATAATCATGTATTTTACTTAAAAATATTCTGGGAGCGGTCAATAAGTGACAAAGGGGTCTGTGACATCAAAAAAATTTAGAACCTCGATCTATGAAAATCATGCCAATTCCATACCTCTTGTCAGTGATCAGTTTAAAAATAAGCATGTAGCTAGTAAGATATGAAAGGAAGAGGAGAGGGCACGTGTCTGGGAAGTTTCCTCATTTCTACAATAAGAGACTTAAGAGACACAGTCCCTTTTCCCAGGACATGAATAAATAAGAACATAGCTCTACACAATAGGGTAACCCATCTGAGAAGAAGTCAACACTAAAGAAAGCAGTAGAGAGAAGGGATTTTGATGACATCATCAAGTTATTGAGCATTTCAGGGGTCCTCAAACTTTTTAAACAGGGGGCCAATTCACTGTCCCTAAGACCGTTGGAGGGCTGGACTACAGTTTAAGAAAAAAACTATGAACAAATTCCTATGCACGCTGCACATATCTTATTTTGAAGTAAAAAAACAAAACGGGAACAAATACAATCACACCGCCTCATGTGGCCCGCAAGCCGCAGTTTGAGGACCCCTGGCAGAGACTACAAATATTCAAAAAACAATCCAACCAATGTAAACTACAGTTTCACATAGCTGATCACAATGTATTATGATTTTGTTTTTCCAAAGTCCTTGCACATTAAATAGTTCATTAACTATTGATTGGAGAAATAATTTGACTTTATCTAATTCCAGTTAAACAATTTTTGAGAAGCTGTGATACCAAAGAATCATATTTGTGAACACCAGTTTTTACTACATAATACGATAATGTAGAAGTTGCAAGAGGTTAGGCTAAACCTCTACCAAAACAAAGCTAATACACACACACCCACATATCATGTTTGTTTTTTTGTTGTTGTTGTTATCTGCTGCTCTTTAGCGCAAATCCAAAATACATAAAAATTTTCCAGCTATAAAAAGCTTTGTATAACCTTTAGCCACCATAAGTATAGATAATTATGAACTGACTATATTAACAGTGCACATAGTTAAACAGCAATATGTCTTCAAGTTACTTACATCATCAGTGATACAAAGATATACAATCCTGTCTTGGCAGATGTAATGAAACAAATAACTGTAGAATAAAAGATAAAACTTACTGTAGTTACAAGCAACATCTCTTTTACTTCTATCTTCTGTCTTTGTATAAGCAAGTTTGATACTGTCAACATCATTGTATTATTTACAGATATAGTCTATTCTCCCCCATAAACTTGTTTCTTTCAAGTCAAACTGATAGGAATAAATAAGAAATTAAAAGAAGGTCTCTACCCTAGCTACAAAGCATAACAGCACGTACTTTACCCATTAAAATGATAGCCGCAAAATAATAGGACTCTTAAGGCCTAAACAAGAGATGACATCTTAGGAGGTGCACGTAATTAAGATTAACCCTAAGAGGCCATATAGTCTTCCTTGATTTTACCTAAGATCTCAAAGCCAACACCTTTTCTACCAAATTACCAACAATTTTTTGAGTATCTACTTTTAGCAAGTTACTGTGCTAGATGCCAAAGATAGGAAGAAGAAAAACCATCAGTCCTTGTCTTCACAGGGATCACAGTGCAAGGAATTACAATGTAGTATGACAAATGGGATAGCAGAGAAAAAAAGTACATGGTGCCCTGGGGACATAAAAGAGGCAGATAGATAATGGAGATCTGCCAAAGGGTAACAGAAAAAACTTCCTGGAATAAGTGATATCTGAGTCATGAAGAATAAGTCAGAGACATCAGGGTGAAGAGTGAGCAGAGAGTTTTCTAGAGAGGAATCAGAAAGCTTAAGGGCCTGAGATAAAAGAGCACATAGGAAAGCAAAATTGACTCACATGACTATCGTATAAAATATGAGGAAAAGATAATTGCCTGGACAGATAAAGCTGGAGAAGTAAGCAAATACCAGGTGATATAGACTTTATAAACCACACTGTGCATTATCTTAAAAGTAATGATTAAGCATCAAAAGGTTTTAGCCCAGGAAAATAATGATCAGATTTGCATGTTGCAAAAGATGCTTTGGTTAAACTGTGGAGAACTGGCTGAAAGGAAGTCTGGACAGGAGACTACAACAGAGATTGATTCTCACTGTATAAAAGATTTAAACTTAAAACATGAAACTGTAAAAATATTAGAAGACAATGCAGGGAAAATGCTTGAACAAATTGGCCAGGGAGAATTTTTTATGAGCAAGACCCCCCAGGCAATTGAAGCAACACCAAAATTATATTACTGGGATCTGATCAAACTAAAAAGCTTCTGCACAGCCAAGAGCACAGTACATAAAGCAAACAGACAGCCTTCAGAATTGGAAAACATATCTGCAGGTTATGCTTTCTGACAAAGGTCTGATCACTAGAATCCACAAAGAGCTCAAACTAATCAATAAGAAGAAAACAACCCCTTTTCTATGTGGGCAAGAGACTTGAACAGAAACTTCTCTGAAAAAGACAGGCAAATGGCTCACAAACACATGAAAAAATTCTCACCATCTTTAATCATCCGAGAAATGCAAATCAAAACCACTTTGAAATATCATCTAACTCCAATAAGATTAGCCCACACAAAAAAAATCCCAAAACCACAGATGTTGGCATGGATGTGGAGAGAAGGGAATACTTCTATACTGCTGGTGGGAATGCAAACTAATATGGCTTTTCTGGAAGAAGTTTGGAGAATACTCAAGGAACTAAAAGTGGAGCTACCATTTGATCCTGCAATCCCCCTACTAGGTATTTGCCCAGATGATCAAAAATCATTTTACAACAAAGACATTTGCAACAGAATGTTTATTGCAGCCCAATTCATAATTGCCAAGTCATGGAACCAGCCCAAGTGCCCATTGACCCATGAATGGATTAATAAATTGTGGTATATGTACACCATGGAATACTATGCAGCCATAAAAAGATGGAGACTTCACATCTTTTATGTTTACCTGCATGGAGCTGGAACATATTCTTCTTAGTAAAGTATCTCAAGAATGGAAAAAAAAAAAAAAAGTATCCAATGTATTCGATGCTACTATGAAATCAGTATATAATCACCTACACATTCATAGGAATGGCAAAACCTAACTACAGTCCGGAAAGATGGAGGGAAGAGGAAAGAGAGGGGAGGGGAGGAGGAGGTCAGGAGGAGGGAGGGTTTTTTGGGGGTATCCAACCTAATGTGCATAACGCAACGATACATTTCTATACTATTAAAAATAGAATATGTTTTTGCCACAACAAATAAGCAAGGAGATGGTTATGTTAATCAGTTAGATGTAAGCATTTCACATTGTGTATCAAATCAGCACACTGTATCCCATAAATGCATCAATGTACAGTTATGATTTAAAAAAGAATTTAAAAAAAGAAATAATGAGGGAAATAAACTAAAGTCATATGGGCAATGAAGAAGAGACAGAAGAGATATAAGAGATACCAGTTAGTGACTGGCTGCTGGGGAAGAGACAGAAAGATAACTAAATTTTGCCTCCCAGATCTCTACTTTGAGCAAGTGAATAGACAGGGGCAACTTGTTAAATTATATTAATGACCACATAGAGTCCTGGCATAAATTACAAGGAAGTACAGAAACTCAGGCCAAATATCTTTCTCTACTACTCTGAAACTGTTCACACCAATTCCACCAATGAACTCCTCTGAACTATTTGATAATTGTTAGCCACTTCCTTCTTCTGGGAAGTTTTTTCTCTCTACTAGATTTCTTTATATTTTTTATTACAAATTAATATGAAGGTACAAATGTTTAGGTTACATTGTTTTCAATTCTAATGTAAAGTTCAAGTTGAGCCCTTCACCCAGGAAGCATGCTGAACACCCTCACATTGTGCACCTTAGGTGAGATCCTGCCACTTGCCCTCCCTCCCCCAGCTAATTGTTCTCCCCCTTACCCCCTCCATTCTCTCTCCTTTCCCCTCCCCCTTGGGAAACCATATTTGTGTTTTTTTTCTTTCTTGTGAACATGTAGTTCGTTATATATTGGTTTCATATTAGTATTGAGTACACTGGATACTTTTTTCCCCATTCTTGAGATACTTTACTAAGAAGAATATGTTTCAACTCGATCCAGTAAACACAAAAGATATGAAGACTCCATCTTTTCTTATGGCTGAATAGTACTCCATAGTATACATATACTACAGTTTGCTAATCCATTCATGGGTAGATGGGCACTTGGGTTGCTTCCACATCTTGGCAATTATGAACTGAGCTCTAAGAAACACCCTGGTACAAATGTCCTTATGGTAAAATGATTTTTGTTCTTCTGGGTAGATACCTAGTAATGGGATTGTGGGATCAAATGGAAGGTTGACTTTCAGTTCTTTAAGGATTCTCCATACTTCTTTCCATAGAGGTTGTATTAGTTTGCAATCCCACCAGCAATGCCGAAGTATTCCCCTTCTCTCTGCATCCACGCCAGCATCTGCAGTTTGGGGACTTTGTGATGGGGGCTCATCTCACCAGAGTTAGGTAAAATCTCAGAGTGGTTTTGATTTGCATTTCTCTGATGATTAGGGACAATAAGCATTTTTTCATGTGTTTATTGGCCATTTGTCATCTTCAGAGAAGTTTCTGTTCATGTCTCATGTCCACTCATAAATGGTGTTGTTTGGTCTTTTATTGTTGATCAATTTGAGTTCTCTATAGATTCTAGTTATCATCCCTCTGTCAAATTCATAGCATGCAAATACCACTAGATTTCTTGACACCAGGATTGCCTCTTGCTATGGAATGAATTGTACCCCTGCAAACTTCATATTTTAAATCCCTTACCCCCAGTCTTACTATATTTGGTTACGAGGCCTTTGGGAGGTAATCAGGGTTTGATGAGATCCTAAGTGTGACCCTTATAATAGGATTAGTGGCTTTAAAAAAGAGGAAAAGTGGGGAGGCACTCTTTCTACCAGCTCTTTCTCCACCATATAAGGAACTAGCTAGAAGATAGTCATCTGCCAGCCAGGAAGAGGGCCCTCACCAGGAACTGAATTACCCTAACCCTTGCTCAGTCTTCAAAGCTGTGAGAAATAAATGTCTATTGTTTAAGCCACTCACTCTATTTTGTTACAGCAGCCTGAGCAGACTAATATACTTGGTTTATATCATAATCTCTTTCCCTCTATACAGACATTTTCCAGTATCTTTAGCCCTCTGCTTTTCTCATATTCAGTCTCTGGAGGGCAGGACCCACTCTCAGGTTTTGCTGTTAATGTTTGTTTTCAGCTACCACAATTATACTTTATAAACCAGAGTATAGAAAATATACAAAAGTATATAACTATACTTTATAAACTGATGATTCTCAGAGCTTCAAGCATGCATACTATCATCTACTAGACATATCCAATTGGACATACCATAGACAACTTAAACATGACAATTCAAAATGGAAGTCTTCATTTTCCCCGTAAAATTTGTTTCTCCTAAACCAGACTGGGGAATTGCTTGGTTCATAGGTCATAAAAGGTAACAAGGTTTGATGCCTGCCATCAGGGAGCCTATGGACAGGGAAAGAGACAAATAATTAAGACTACAATTATAATACAGTGTGATAGTGGTTACAGTAGGAATCAACATTAGATGCTATGTAGACACAAAAAGGGTGTCTGATTGAGGCACCTGACTCAGTCTTGAGTTAAAAGATTTCTAGAAGGGGAAACATCTAAGGTCAGGAACATTAAATCAGATTTTTTAAAAAATCGATCCGATACATAAAGGCTGCCCAGAAAGTATCCAGCCACGTAATATGAAAAAAATAGAGACATACATGGCTGGATACTTTCTGGACAGCCCTCCCATATATTCCAATAAAAGGTCACAACTATTAAAAAGGCTAAAAAGAGAGAAGAAATCTAACATTGAACTGCGAACAGCTAAGTATGGCTGGAGAACAAAACTAAAGGACTAAAGTAGTAAGAGATGAGCCTAGAGCAGTAAAAAGAGCCAGATCTTGAATAATCTTCCAAGTCATATTAAGGAAATGGACACTGAGGACAGGGAGTACATGCTAAAGGAAGGAACATGAACAGACCTACCTTTTTAGAGGGATAAAGTAAAAATTAAGAAAGTATTTCATTTTGGACAGCACCTGTGGCTCAAAGGAGTAGTGTGCCAGCCCCATATACTGGAGGTGGCGGGTTCAAACCTGGCCCCGGCAAAAAACTGCAAAAAAAAAAAAAAAAAAAAAAAATGAAAAAAAGTATTTCACTTGGAACTTATAACATGAGTAAATGTTTACAAGGTGGCCTAGAAGGGAAATGACATTCCCTGAAGATATAAAATCATGGGGAAAAATGTACCAAAGCTCAAAATAACACAGCTAGGTCAGGGAATGGCTGAGTCTTATGGAAATAAGGACATAAAGGTCAGGAATGTATTAGAAAACTATGAAAGGTGAGTTGGGATTGCATTCTAAAAGCAGTGGATTTTGAGCAAGAAAGTATCATCATGGGAATGTGAAATACAGATTTAAGATGGAAGCAACCAGAAATAGGAAGACCACTTAGGAGGATGTTGTAAATGAGCAATAAGGAAGTTCTGAACTAACACTGTAACAGCTGGGGTAGAGACGAGGAAATAGATTAAAATACTTCTTGTAGAAGAATGGCAAGGATTTAGTGAAGAAGTCTATTATGATTTTGAAAGTTTTAGGGTTATCCAATTGAGTGGCCAGTGATGTTATTAAAGCAAAAGGAAGAACAGATTTCAGGGGGAAAGTGTTTAACATGAAGTAAAATGGAATTTTTCTTTTGGTACACAGTAATAAAATGTTTTTTCTTAGAATAATGAAAATGATTATAGGAGAAAAACAATGCAGATGGTTAAAAAAAAAAAATCTCAATGATGGAATCTTACCACAGAAGATAGAGGGGAGGACAACATCAGGACACAGGACAGAGGCATGGCAGCCAGATAACATCTTCTTTTACTATAACTATAATACATTTTAATTGAATTACATATTATAGACTCTCTTATAGCTAGATATTGCAATATGACTAAGTTCTGGTTCATAATATGTGAGTAAAAGATATATGTCCCACTTCCTAGCCTTGCTTCTAAAAGGATTGCAAATGTTTTCCTTGAGCATTTTTCAGGGAACTGACCAGAAACACACACATTAATAAACGTAAAACATTTTTAAAGAAACTATAAAGCTATAATCACAAGAGGCTTGGATTATTTAACCCCTAAAGCATCCTCTGGGCCCCCAAACTTATACTGGCAGGAAGCATACTATAAGACTTGTACAGTTACCAAAGATGACACACTCTCTAACATCCATTTTAGATATGGACAAAAGATAATGGACCAAGAAGAATGTCCTGGAGAACAAAGCCAGGAGTCAGGAAGACAAGATGAGGGAGTTCCTCCAAGAGGGTAGAATGACTAAACACTCCCCAGTAAGAACAGGGAGTTTTTGAAACTGCTATGAGCCAGTCATTTTATTGCTAGGAAGCAGTGACTTCTACATGTTCTTATTCTTCCCTTCTTCAAATGGAAAGTTTCTGTGGTAATCCTATTTTTATTCCAACATTATATGAATGTGAAAAACATATGACTTGTCTTTTAGTGGGCCATAGGACCCAATTCTGGGCCTGATGGAGAAGTTTATTGTTTCACCACACAATTTGGACACAGAGCTAAACACAGTGACAAGATAGGTTTTTGGAGCTACATTCCTCAGAGAAGAGACATATTCTATGTTATTGAAAAATAGTTTATTCCAAGTATTTGGATGGCCAGAAGAGTTGAGTGAAAGACTACAAACAATCCCTTGACATCCTACAACTTCCTCCAGAGTAACAAAGTTATGAGTACATAGCCAGAGATCACCTGGCCTCCCTTCTAGCTAGGTTATCTACATGACTACATAGTGAATAATAAAATATAAGCAGGAAGTTCTACTTATAATTAACAATAAAACATCAGGCCACTTATGGGCAAGCACTGGGATATCATAAGAACTGAAGAGGCTGCCTTAGAAAGAGTTGGGAAGCTCTAATTGAGAATAGCAGAGCCACCCCCAAATCCCCAAACCACTCACCTGTAGACTATCTCATTTAATTTAACATTGTATTTTGGGGTCTTTCTCATAATAGCTTAGACTAGACCCTAAATTGTATAACAGGTTAGCTCCAGAAAGAAATAAGGACCTTATTCTGAGATAAGAACTAAGGGAATAAGGATGGCTTATGTAACAAGAGATTTTCACATACTGATCAGAAAGGTTGAAGTATTTTTTATCTGATTATTAAGATTTCCCATCTATGCCCTCTGTAATCAACCACCAGAGTAATCTTTTGAAAGCAAAACCTCACCACATCATACTCTGGCTGAAAACCTTCAATGCCTTCCCACTGTCCACAGGATAAAGTTCAATCTCTTAACATATTTATCAGACCCTATATGACTTTTCTTCTACCCATCTCTCTAGCTTTATCATCACCATCCTGGGAAGTACCCACACAGAACAACCTGTAGCTCCCCAAATATGTCCTATGATCTCACCATACTTCTCTACCTGCTATTCTTTCTACCTGGAATACCATCCCTGTACCCACTACCTCCCACCCCCTACTACACATATAAATAAATATCTATAGATTTGACAGTCTCCCTCATTAAACTATAATCTCTATGAGGACAAATATTATATTTCTTTTATATCCTCAGCACTTAGCAAAGTGGCAATAGATAAGTGTTTAGTAAGTATTTACTGAAAGAATGAACAAAGGACTATTATTTATATTATCTATATCATTTTACATATCCTAAAGCTCCAGATCTAAGTCATTTTTACATTTAACATTTCTTTGTCTTTCTTTAAAATAATATCATTTCAATGACAGAATAAAATAATTATAAGTTAAATTTATAAGTAATAAAACCAGATATTTTCAAGGCTAGTGAATGTTACCATTCTGTCAGATTATTCAAATTATCTACCTAGAGGCTTATTTTCTAATTTTCTACTATTCTAACTATAATAATAAAATGCCCTTCTTTCAGCCCCTACCACATGCAAAGCAGAACTCACTTGCCATGTGAGTATGTTAGTTTGTTATTCTCAGAAGGTATCTTAGCCAGAATCTGCTCTGTCACCTCCAGGAAGTTTCCTCCACACCAAGCATGTTTGGCAAGGATAGTGGTCCCCCTGGCAACAACAGCAAAAAGAATGGCCATGACTTCAATCTAATAAAAGGAAAAAAGACACAGATTTAGAAAATTTCTTTGATATGATCTTCAAAAATTAACTATTATTTATCAACATCTACCTGTGGTATCAAACAAGGTACTATAACATGGAACTTAACAACATACTTAATAACAGGCTTAACAAGAAGGTCATAGTTTTCTACAAGCTTATAACCTAAACTGTGATAATATGCATACATATAAAGAGATACTCAAGATACATACATACACACCATTGATAAATATGTTGCATTTGCAAATTATACAGCACTAAGTGATGTCACATTTTGAAAAGCAATAATCACAAATAGCAAAGGGACATATAGAAGTCCTCAGTCTTTAATGTCACTCTGAAAATTTATCCTAGGGAAATAGTTCAACAGAAGTTAAGACTCTAGATTCACAAAGATAATTATTAACAATAATAGTAGCCAATATTTAACATGTCTATTATATTTGTTTACTATTCACCCTTTTAAGTACATAATTATTAATTCATTTACTCCTCACAACTCAATGAGATTACACACTATTATGACACTTGTATTACAGATGACTTTAATTTGCCCAAAATTACAGAACTAGTGACAGAAATGCTATTTAAACCCAGGCAGTATGGTTCTAGAATCCGTATTCTTATCCCTTTATTATATACACCCTCTAGTATTAAGGCTTTATACATAATAGAAACAAAGTGAAAATAACCCAAACTTCCCACAAGATAGAGAGAGTTTTAAAAATTACGATAAGACCCTTTAGAAACAAAACATTACTAAAACAATTTAAGATTATTTTCCTTATGTTTGGCTATGAATATGTGCTTCCTCTCCAAACAACATCCCAGTTTCTCTCAATGGAATAAACTTGTAAGAGATGAACAAAATGCCTTACTAGTCTTCAGTTAACTGCTAAACTTAATGTTATTGGTTAAACATACTAGTGGTTCTAAAATTATAGTGAGAATATGAATCATTTTAGGTGGCAGAATAAGAGTTACTTGCTAAAAATGCAAATGCTTGGTTAACATCATCCCCTAAAATTCTGATTCTGTAGGCCTAAGGCAGGGTCCTGGAATCTGTATTTAAAACAAGCCTGTCTGGATGAAGGTTACTGACACAATAATACTTTCTGAAACATGGCACCAGTTACAATGCCTTCCCACTGTCCACAGGATAAAGTTCAATCTCTTAACATATTTATCAGACCCTATATGACTTTTCTTCTACCCATCTCTCTAGCTTTATCATCACCATCCTGGGAAGTACCCACACAGAACAACCTGTAGTTCCCCAAATATGTCCTATGATCTCACCATACTTCTCTACCTGCTATTCTTTCTACCTGGACTATAAAGTTAATGAGGTCAGGAAATTTGCTGACCCTTTATTGGAATCCCAGAACTGAAGAAAACATACAGAGCAGAAGGCTCTCATCTGTTCCTTGAGGCGAACCCTTCTCAGAGTCTTGTCTTTATTCTCTGTGAATTAGGTTGCTAACCAGGGTCATGTCCTCAGCCATCTTCTTTCCAGAATTCTTACACATATGTAGCAAGTTATAGTTTCCATATCACAGTCTGAGACTTTAAGTCCTCTGATCCTAAAAGCCTCCCTTGACCATGGATCATACTATTCTGTTTCTTAAAATTGTCTACACACTAGCTCTGTTTCTCTATCTCCTTTTAACTCTTCAACTTAATATAATGTTTTTTCCCTTAACACTCCACAAAACCATGTCATCATCAAAAGCCTGTACATTGCAAAGTACAGTGGTCACTTCTCTATTCTTACCTTACTCAATCTCTCAGTAACAGTCAACTCCAGTGACCAACCCTCCTTTTTGAAACATTTCTACATCTCTGGCTGTTCTTTCTTCTTGCTCATTCTTCCTCTTCTTCCTGACCTCTAACTGCTGATTTTCCTCAGACAGTGATTCTATGCTCTCTTATTTCCAGGTGAACGCATCTAGACCTTCCATTTTAAACATAATTATATGCTGAAGATATACTGCATAAAGAAAAACAGAATAGTACCAAAGATAAAACCCAAAGCACAACCAACAGTTGAGAGAAAGATAAATAACGACTCACAAAGAAGAGAGAGGAGGACCAACTAGGAAAGTGAAAAAAAGCCAGGAAAGCGTGGTAGCCCAGAAGCCAAAGGAAAATTCGCCTCATGAAGGACAAGTATCAGCTCCTAACTGTCTTTACTCATGCAGACAATAAAGACTATAAAACACTCAATGAAGTTTTATAACAAAGAAGGCTTAGGCTGAAAAAGATATAAGGTGGAGGGTAACAAACACAAAAAGAGAAACAGAGATAAGAAATCATATGGTCCCTGAGCCAGAGATGAAAAAGTATCAGCCTAAGTCTCTGAGCAGCTTCAAGAAAACTGAGCTTGGCAACAATTAATATAAAATGATCTAGTGTTTTAGTGAACCATAAGATCTTTATAAACCAACAACATGAGATACTGATGAAAATTCTTACATAATATAAAATTATATTAAGAAATAGGGTGTTCTGATCTTGTTAAGTACTACTGCCATTATACCCTGTGCTGGTTAGAACACATGTGGAATAATAAATTCAATTCTGGGTATAATATTTTCAGATTAGACAGAAGGAGACACTATGGCTGAAAGACATGGAGACAGTGTCACCTGAAGAATGGCTGGAGCTAGAAATATTTAACATCAAAGAGAAGTCTTAGAAGGTTTATGACTGTAGTTTTCAAATTTTTCAAATTTACATGAAGTATAGTCACGTTATTCAGAGTATAACTAGGAACACTGGCTGTAAGCTATATAGAAGAAGTGTTTTTTTCAATAAAAGTAGTTCCCAAGTAAAATATGTCTATTAAACACTGGGTATGTAGAAACAGAAACTTTATTATCCTCCCAGATATCACTAATAGGAATTCTTTCTTCTCTTCTATACTACTAAAAATGCTGCATATAATCAAAGTCTCACTTGCCCCCACTGTAACTCTCTTGCAATAAGATTTTTAATCTCATGATGAGTACTGGGATAACAGAAACAACTGCAGTAGAAAGAATACTGCATCTGAAGTCAGAAAACCCGGCTCTGCTAATTATTAGCAGTAAGTGAATGCCAGTATTTAAGCCATAAACTTCTATATAAAGATAATAATCCAGAAGAAAATAAAAGGATAAGCCACAGAGAAGAAAAAAAAGATAATGCAATATAAAGGAAAGCCCTGATTCCACAATGTTCCTCCCTGTTCTCTTATTCACTCCCCACTTGTTCCCAAGAGCTATCATCCCAATTCTACTTCATTCCTACTAAGAATCTCATATTACTTCTCCATGGCTGCCAAAGTAAAGTATTCAAAACTAGGTGGCTTAAAGCAACAGAACTTTCCTGTCTCAGTTCTGAAGACCAGAAATCCAAAACCAAGATGTGGGCAGAGCCCTGCTCCATCTGAAACCTGGACGAAAGAATTCTTCCTTGTTACTTTCTAGCTTTGATAGTTTGCTCACAATCTTTGGTGTTCTTTGGCTTGGAGCTGCAGCATTTCAACCTTTGTCTTTTAAGTCACATAACATTTTTTCTGTGTCTCTTTTCCTCTTATAAGGACACCAGTTATATTGGATCAAAAGCCCGCTCTACTCCAGTATGACCTCATTTTAAATTATACCTCAATTACATCTACAAAGACCCTATTTCTAAACAAGGTCCCATTCACAGGCACCAAGGATTAGGTGTTCAACACAGCTCTTTGGAGAAAACAATTGACTCACAACAAACCACCATTTTAAACTGGTAAGAACAGATATTACACTTGACTTTGGCCAAAGGCTGGAAAGCAATGCAAAACTCCATTTTAGAACTCACCATTCTTTCTGAATCAATCCAACTTTTCCTTTTCCATATACTCATCACCCCATCTTGCCTCCCTTTCCTCTTCAAAATGTCTATCTCCTCTTTTTTGTCACTGATATTTGAGGCCTGTCGTTAGAGCTATAGACAAGAAAGGTAAATTACAACAGCTTGGAGTGAGAAAAGCCTGTCTCTAACTGTGTTAAGGTTCTAAGGAAAGGATATTTTTGTTCCAGTTGCTGGAATTCTAAAAAAAGAATAGGGGAATTCAAATGAGAATTCTAGATGCATTTTTTAAATAGAGGAATGATTATAAATTGTGGGGAAGATCTTGAAACCCACTAAATTAAAAGTACTACTGGTTGTCATAACAATCTAAATTGTCATGGATAGCATTATTTATAGAGAAAGATGCACCCAGAGGTTTCATATAAGCTTATAAAAGAAAGTTTGGAATATGCCCCTTTGTGAGTAAGGGGTGCTTGCATAAAGTAATTTGGTAATAAAACAGACCAGCAATGATGAAAATGTTCCTCCTCAGTGGAACCATCTTGGAGTAGAGGTTAAAGATAATTTCAGGAAACTAAGTAAGGTGAAAGGTCAATTCAGTGTTTCTCACACTAAAGTCCAAGTGTTCTGAGACATCTTTGAATTCTGTATTTTTATTTTGATAACACCAAAAACGTATAAAAATATTCTGGATCATCTACATGTGTATCTTATAAATGGGCAATGGCACACAATTCAGTGTTGCACTTGCATTCATGTCTATGAACACATGGGTGTCAAGAACACCCCTAAAATGATGTTTATTTTTTAGTGTCTTATAAGTTATCTGGCTGATATTAGGCCGGCATATTCTAAAATCATGATAGTCATTACTTAAGCACTCTTGTACTCCTATGTGCTTTTAATGATCTATAAAGACAGTGTGTTTTTTGCAGTAATGATTTACAACTGAAAGATACCTGTATGGAATAACACTTTAAGAACGGAGACTTCTGACATTCTGAAAATGACAATGTGACAGAATAACATTAACACACAAATTATCCCAGACTAAGGAGAAAATAATACTCAAAGATGTTTGTACCAAGTGGAAACCAAATGACACCATAACGTGCTGTATGAACAAAGGTTGTACAAACATTCCAATAAAGAAGTAGAAGAATTAATTCATCACATAGCACATGGTAATAGTGAAAAATCAAAAGAAATCATTCTGTATCATTATTTATACTATTGTAAGGGTCTGTATGTTATGTTAATTCTTGCAAAACTTCATTAACAGAATTTTTCATAGGAAATACACAATGAAAACTAAGTTTTTTTCCATCATTACGTCATGAACATACTATTAAATTAATTGGTCCATTAAATTAAAGGGGGGTGTACAAGGTGCTCAGGAAAGAGATGGGAACTCATTTTAGAAGAAACTTACAAAACAAGGAAGGAAAAGAGGTGAGAACAAGCTAAGAAAGATAAATAAACTAGCCTGATGAAATGGAATGGTCCACATCTGGTGAATGAGAAAGCTTAGGAATAAGGCTGATGGCTTTACATAAAAAAGGCCTCATATAAATTAAGTCATTTGAATTCAATCAAACAGAGAGTCTATGACAGTTCAACACATACATATTGAGGGTTTACTATATGATAACCAAAGTAGACACTGGAGGTATAAAGTTGAAGAAAGGACTCCTCTACTTAATGGAGCCATAGTACAGTGGAGAAGATAGATTAAAAAGAAATGCAATAAAGTATAAAGAGTGAATAATGCCAAAATGTTCACAACTGTTCAGAGGATTTCTTAAAGTTTTGTGATTATCTCATCTTGGAGGAAGAAAAAAATGTGCATGTCAGCAGTATTCTCAGAATACTGTCAGGATTCTTTCTCCTTGGAAGAGAGACCTGTGACTATTATACTCTATTTCCCCTGTGCTCAGCATAAGGCCTGGCATGTAATATTCCTTCAATATTTTTTTTTTCACGTGCATACAAAGTTTATTCATTTTCTGAATCACTTGAAAGTATATTGCATCCAGAAAGCCCCTAGCCCTTTATATTTTTGGAGGGAAGTATAATTCACATTCCACAAATTTCACCACTGAAAGATGTGTGATTCAGTGGCTTAAGCACATTTATGGGTATATACACCCCTTAACACTCTCTAATCCAAGTCCATCTTAAGATCCACAACAGAAGCACTTCTCCCCTTGGCTGTCACACCCTGTCCCCCTTCCTCTGTCTCCTGCTATCCACACTGTCCAACTCTGTGGATGTTCCCATGGTGAGCAGGCCCCACATCCTACAGTACGTGGCCCTTTGTCCTGCAAAGTAACTAAAGTTCCAGTGTTTGCCTTCAATATTTGTTAAATAAATAAGTATACACTAAGCATACTATTTTGGATTTACATATACTATAATTATATACTCAGTATGGCATAGTAAGAATATTTTCACTATCAAACTGTTCTCAGTAAGATAAAGCAGTTGAGCTGAGCTGATAGTAATCCAATCTGCAACTCTTCTGTCTGGGTCTTAGAAGGAAATAAGCCAATGACAAACCATTAATTCTGATGCAATAACCTTGAAGGAGACAGAATGATGAATAGAAACTGCTATAACAAGGGGAAAGAAGAGGTGTTTATGAAAAGTCAGGTTTCAGATCAAGACTATTCTTATTGGTACTACAAATACTTAGGGGGGGCAATGGTCTGAGACCCACTCAGCTCAATCCTTTTGACTTTATCAGAATAGGATCCTAACCTGTCAATTCAACCCCATTTTATTTTGCATTAACCAACATAAAACATTGTCTTAATTATTCTTGTTTGCACCCTCCCCAAATATATGTTTGTAAGAGTAGCAACCTTTTATGTCTTCTCTACAGCTGTATCCCCTGCACTTAGAAGGGTGTCTAGCATGTGTTAGCTGTTCAATAAATATCTGTTAAATATACGAATGGATCTGCTCTCTACCACAGGTATTGGACAGGGAAAGAATGCTCCAAACATGACAGCATCCTCTGGGATCAAGGGTGTGAGAAAGGAGGTACACAGGTAGTTGAGAACAATTAATATGACAGAATAAAAAGGACTTAATTGTTTGTGGGAGTTATGGGAGAGGGATATGTAAAGCATTTACCAAAGAGTCTAGCATTGTCAGAGTTTGATAAACATTGGCTAGTAATAAAAATAACAGTAACAGATAGTTCTGAAGCTGAGGAAACAGGTTTGGGCGAAGATACAGTTTCTACCCTAAAGAAGAGGCGCAATGTCAATACTGGGTGGTGGCGGTAGGGCGAACGGGGGGCTAGGAACCCATGAAAGAACATGAAGCAGATGGTGAAGCAGAAAGTTACGTCATCGAACAAGGATGCGGAGTTTTTTAGGAGACTCAGTCGATCTCTCAAAAGATTCAAAAGCCACAGAAAGGTCTTACAGAATGCAAACTGAGGAAAAGTTATCATTTTTTCCCTTCTGTAATGAGAACTTAATTGACGCATTCTGACACTCTTTAACTGAAGGCCTTTTCAGCGGCATAAAACGCACTTAGCCAAAGCTGGACCTGCCAGACAATTCGAACTGTACACACAGAGAAGCACAAGTCACCATTACACTGCTTCCTCGCTCCACCCCAGCACCTTCCCGTTGACACCTCCGCCCTCCCTCCGCCGTTGTCTCCCTGCCTTCAGCAGAGCGCATCCAGCTCCGTTTACCTGTCCAGGTACCCTCTAAGGGCGCGCGGACTGTGGACCGAGGGTCGAGAGTCAGTGCGGAGTCGCCAAGTGCGGGTTCCCAGGGGAGGATGGGACCGGACGCTGCCGACTTCCGCGTAAAGCGCCCTGCCTACGCGTGGCCTCCTGGGAGTGCGAGCGCTCCTCCAATGGTGAGCAGGCATTAAGGCGGGGCCTATCACATTTAAAGTCTCCCCCCTCAACCCACATACACGTCCCAGGAGCCGTACTGCATTCCGGGAGTGGTAGTTCCGACTAAAGTGACTGGAGAATCTCTGAGTGTAACACGTTGGGTTAGCTACGCTCGCTTTAACGTCAAACACCATAGAGTAGTACGGGAAGACAAGAGGATGCAGAGCTACAAAAAGAATCTACCAGAATTGAGCCAGAGACATAAATCATAACCAAGTTTGTCCCTCTGTCTTCCCTGCTTAGTCTCAGCGGGTAACGACGTTGCCTTTTACTTTACAGGCACATTAAGATTCATCTGACGGAAACCCACGCCACGTTCGCCATGAAATTTTCTAACTTTTCTGTACTCCTCACCAATCCTTTCTCCCATTCTTTAGCAACAACAATGATAACAATTACTTTCCTTTCGTCTACACCGCCCCCTTACACCCCTATTCAGTCTTGCTGACTCAGAATCTGGCTTCTCTGATGAACCCTTCTGTCCCTTGACTCCTCAATGGCTTTGGATGGTTGACTTGGTCTTTATTGTTAGCATTTAAAGACTGTCAAATTTTTTCTCATCTAAAACATTCCAAAGTCAACCCCACACCCAAAGCCCTCTTACCACACACAGGATTAAGCTACTGATCTTTCTCCCACCTTTCCAGCCCAAATTTTCTCCTTTCCAGCCCAAATTTTCAACAGTGTAGCTGAAACAAAATAGGATACCTTTACCTAGTCTGCCATTACCACACTTAGTTTCTAAAGGATTTTACATTGATTATCCCCTCTTTTTTGAAACCTTCTATTTTCTTAGCTCTTTCCAACATGCTACACCCTCCAGATTCTCCTTCCACCTCTGTGGCAGCTCTTTGTTTTCTTTTGAAATGTTTGTGTTCCTTAGGGTTCTGCTCCGTTTCACTACTGGATTTGGAACATCTCATCTCATCTTCTCCAGCACTTGGACTGAGATTTACACCAGTAGTTCCCCCTGATTTCTCAGACATTCAAACTCAGATTGAATTATGTCCCTGGATCTCCTTGCAAATGACACATTGTGGGTCTTGTGATTAAGTAGAGACAGCCTACTTAATCATCCAAGCCAATACCTCATACTAAATCAATCTCTATCTCTCTCTCTCTTCCTCTTGCTCTCTCTCGTTAGACACATGAATTTTATGGCCACTCTGTATATGTCATACATATATATGAAATATTTTGACAGTCTTTAAATGCCAGATGACCAAGGGGAGTACTTCAAAGATGAACATAGTTAATATTCAGCAATGAGGTATGTAGCTCTTTTTCTAGGATTGTCCAACCATATGTGTGTGTGTGTATTTTTTTTTCTAGTGCTTATGTTTCTCTGGAGAATTATGACTAATGCAGAGACATACATTCATTCATCCATTCATTCCTTCAACAAATACATACTAAGTGCTGGCCATGAGCCAGGGCCTGTTCCAGATGCTGAACATATAGCAGTGAACAAGACAGACAATGTCCTTTATTTCATGCCTTTGCACATAATGCCTCCCCTGTTACCATTTCATCACATTACCAAAGAATGTAATCTCTGTAAGCCATGATTTTAGATAGTTTGAGTTTATGGAGAAAAGGTCTCACTTGTAATTTCAGTTCCTATAGCTACTAAGCCTTGAATTATAGAATTGACAGTTTAGATGACCTGATCTGACTATGAGAAATCTGCTGCTGGTCTTGACAAATCATTAAAAAGCTAAGAAGAGATGAAGCCTTGATTACAAACCAGCTTTCCTGTACTAGGTGCTCCAGAAATGTCTGTTGAGCTAAACAAACAACAACAAAAATACCACACAGAGCTCTAGTCATATTTGTGACCCTAACTTTATGTTCTTCTTAGTAGGATTGAACCCTGAGGTGTTATGTTGTGGCTTACAAATATAGTGATTCTATTTCCTTCTAATAAAAATAATTCTTTTTATTGCAGCATATCACTGATCACCAGTGCTATTTATGCTGCTTTTCTTCGGGGAAACTTTTCTTTCTGTCCTTCTATGCTAAAAACAGACCTATAACAAGGATTATTGTCCTCATTTTAAATTAACAATCAGCAGTGGATCTAACACATTATCAATATCTACAAAACAAACAACACTTGAATATGGGACAGTTTGTTTCCTTTTGCGGATCATGGCCACTAAGAGTGATCATGTATCCTCCTCTCTTCATCAGGGCCATCAGTGGTTCTAATTCTAGCTTTTGCAAAGCAATTGTGAATTACTACTGAGCTATCTGTGTGTCACACAGCAGTTAGATTTCTCGTTACCACAAAAATATTCTGTTTCTTTATATCTGTGATAGGAGCAATGCTCCTCATAATGTGCAAAACCTTCCAGCATTCAACTTTGGATTATTTTTTATATCTAAGTCTACTGGCTGCAGGTAGCTGTGGTTTTGGCAGGCAAAAAACTTTTTTTATAAAGGTTGCATGCTTGTTTAAATTAAAACTTAAGTAACTGTGTACAACTATCAGTAACAGAGTATTCACAATCTAGTCAGCCATTTTTCTCTCTTTTTGAAGGAGCCATTCCCCAGAACAACCCACCAGATATCAATGCATTTTTGTTAATTTAATATACACATAATTGTGTATGTAAAGGGATTTTAAAAATCCCTTTTTAAATGATTTTAGTTTCTTGTTTCTCTCAGACCTCTATCAAAGAAAGGCTGATGACTCATCTCTGTTTACATATTTATTTTTCTCCAGGACAATATTCTTCTATCAGAGTGCACTTCTGGCTTGGACACAGATTACAGAGGTGCATGCATTAGATATGCCCCATGCATGCACCTAATTCAGATTTGTCCTCCCATTTTCAAGAATATCTTCAGCAAACAGAGTTATTGTAGATGCTTGACCTTTTAGGTGAAGTGACATGATCTTGTGACAATGCTGTTGTCACCAGCCATTAAGACTTGACATCAACTCCCATCTTGAGAGCAATTTCATTAGCCTTTTCTAAAAACAAGTGAGCATCCAGATGTAAAAATACATGCTCTGGGCTCAGCGCCTGTGGCTCTGGCTTGACGCCTGTGGCTCAGGCAACTAAGGTATCAGCCACATACACCTAAGCTGGTGGGTTCGAATCCAGCCCAGGTCCACCAAACAACAATGACAGCTGCAACCAAAAAATAGCCGGGCATTGTGGCAGGCACCTGTAGTCCCAGCTACTTGGAAGGCTGGGGCAGGAGAATTGCTTAAGCCCAGGAGTTGGAGGTTTCTGTGAGCTGTGATGCCACAGCACTCTACCTGGGGTGACAGCTTGAGGCTGTCTCAAAAAAAAAACAAACAAAAAAAAAAAAAAAAAAAAACATGCTCTGATTTGGGAAAATTATTTAATTGTTTTATTTTCTCATTCTGTTACCAATTTCACCTCCCTTGGCTGCTTGTCTTTTTATCTTTTCCTAATTTTTAAGAGACATATGGAATATTCACAAGGAAATAGCAAATTCTGACACCATTTTAGTGTTTGGATTTTCTTTCTTATCCACCAACTTCTAGCTCTCAAGAAATTGAGAGCTTACAGGATTTAACACTACAACTAACACTTTGCATGGAGTGTAATGGAAAAGGCCTGCTTCACAGAAAATGAACATTCTGAAAAGGAAAAGACTAAAGGAAAGCTCAGGAAGGCAATTCATTTTCTTAAGTTAAGTAATGTCAACTTTCACAGGGGAAGGCTAATTATAATTTAATAGCCAAATCAAAAAATAAATGATACTAATGACTTTGAGGTAGACACTGCTGCTATCAGATATTGAGTGATTAGGTTTAAGACTTTAAAAATGGTAAAATTGAGGCAAAGCACACTGTTTTGAGAGTATCTTCCCTTAAAATTGTGATGGAAAATTAAGAACACTTTCAGTTCAAAGTTTTAAGCACATAGTCAAGATTTATCCCATCTGTTGGCTGTCTTCTTTAATCTGATATAAAGAATCCAAGGAAAGAGCCATACAGAAATTCAAAGCACAAAACCGGTGCTCCCATAAAGAAGATTGCCATTAGCTTTTTTACACCTTGGTTCATTTCTGGTTGTTAAGGATTCTGACTAAAAATCATTTGTCATTGGACAAATTATTTATTGATGGAAGGGGCTGGAAATGTTTCTTTGTACATATAGTCATCTTTGTCAACACTTTTATAATGAGAAAACAGCTGAAACACATTACCAAATCTTCCCCATTCTCCAACTCCTTTTCTTTGTTTTTGTTTTTGTTTTTGTTTTTGTTTTTGTTTTTGTTTTCATTTTATTTTATTTTATTTTATTTTATTTTGAGACAGAGTCTCACTATGTCACCCTCAGTAAAGTATTGTGGCATCACAGCAACCTCAAATTCTTGGGCTTAAGTGATTCTTTTGCCTCAGCCTCCCAAATAGCTGGGACTACAGGTGCCCACCACAACACCTGGCTACTTTTCTTGTTGCAATTGTCATCATTTTAGCTGGCATGGGCCAGGTTCAAACCTGCCAGCTTCAGTGTATGTGGCTGGTGCCCTACTGACTGAGCTATGGGCACCACCCTCCAACTCTTTCTTGATGAGAATGGAGAAGCCCATATAAGTTATCCCTACATGTGCAGAGTCTGAAATATGTCTCCAAGTTATCCTCATATAGCAAGATGGTGATTTCCACCTTAGGACAAGCCACACATGTTCTCACCTTGGAGTTTTTGCGTCAGCTATTTACACTGCACTTAATGCAAAACCTCCAACTCCCTGTGCATGTCTTTCTTGTCATTCAAGTTCTGGTTTACAAGATGAATTTTTCCTGATTACTGGTTTCTCTTTAGTCACTTTGCCACATGTTAACTCTGTGAATTTTCTGGTTTTATTTTCTTTACAAAAATTATAATGATCAAAATAACTTTTGTTGCTTACTTGCTTATCATCTATCTTGTTAAAATATAGATTCCATATGATGAAGAACCTTATTACTCTTGTTCACCAATCTTATCTCCTCAAGGTAGCACAGAACTTGTGCTCCATTATAGATTATTAAAATAATGCATACTAATGGCCAGGCATGGTGGTTCATGCCTGTAACCCTAACACTCTGGGAGGCAGAGGCAGGCAGATTGCCTGAGCTCATGAGTTCGAGACCAGCCTTAGCCAGAGGGAGGCTTCATCTCTAAAACATAGCCAGTCATTGTGACAGGCACCTGTAGTCACAGCTTCTTGGGAGGCTGTGGCAAGAGGATTGCTTAACCCCAAGAGTTTGAGGTTGCTGTGTGTTGTAATGCCACCACACTCTACTCAGGGAGACTGAGTGAGACTCTGACTCAAAAAAAAAAAAATGCATACTAACGACAAGGGTAATGCTCTTCATTATGAAGCAGTATTATAAGGTAGATATCTATTATTGCATTTGATCATTGCAGTAATGGTGTGAAGTAATTATTACCAACATCCCTGTTTTCCTGATGAGAAAACAGGTTTCAAGCCATACAGCACAGATACTGAAAGGGGCCTGGAGTTTGCCTCCTACAGTCTTGGCTTCCTGACTCCACCCCTCTCAAAGCTATTTGCAGAGGCTCCTTAGAGGGAACACAAAGGTAAATGGGCAGAGTTGGTTGATGGGAGCAAATAGTCCTAGATGGATACATAATGTGTTTGATTCCATGCTCCTCTTCCATTTCTGTTCCTGGCTTCTCTACTGCATGGTCTAGATAGCACACATTTATGACATAGACGCCAGGATCTGAGGAAGAGAGCAAGGACACATTCCTTGCAACAACAAATAGCCAGGCGTTGTGGCAAGTGCCTCTAGTCCCAGCTACATGGGAGGCAGAGGCAAGAGAATAGCTTAAGCCTAAGAGTTTGAGGTTGCTGTGAGCTGTGATGCCACAGTACTCTACCAAGAGTGACATAGTGAGACTCTGAAGAAAGAAAAGAAAAGGGAAGGGAAGGGAAGGCAAGGGAAGAGAAAGGAAAGGAAAGGAAAGAGGAAAGAGGAAAGAGGAAAAAGGAAAAAGGAAAAAGGAAAGGAAAGGAAAGGAAAGGAAAGGAAAGGAAAGGAAAGGAAAGGAAAGGAAAGGAATGCTACAGGGGTCTCAGAGCTGGAAGCAAGGCAGCAGGGACGCGGGGACTCTGTGAAGGGTGAGCTAGAGGGTTTGGGCAGGGAGCCCACCCTGTTGTTCTCTTCTCTCCTGCAGGGTGCGGACTCCAGGGCAGTTACCTTTAAATACTGAATGTATCCCCTGAATACGAGGTGGTTAGAGTAGCCCAGGTTCGGTAAAGCGTGGGAAGCAGACTAATGTTGCTGGGACCTGCAAGGGGATGTAACAGTCAACTAGAGTAGGTTGGCTTTGGTTTTCTCTTGTGTCTTCTTCACCCCACTCAAGATTCACACAGAGAACTTCTCTGAAAGAAAGGAGACTGTAGTTAAAATAATGGGGGGAAATCAGTTAGGAGTGCATCCCCACAGACTAATACACTAAGGCCCAGTGGAATTTATCTAAGTCACCTAGAGTTCAGGCTACGGAGCTGGGACCCTAGAACAGCTGCTTCCTGGGCCCTTCCTCTCCCCAGCACATCCCCAGTATTTCTTTGCTTCTTACTACCACCCTCAATTTTAAATTGAGTAGGAATGAGTAGGAATGTGTGAATCCACACATATCTCTGGCCTCAGGGGTTCCCTGTAAGGAAAAGAGCCAAACCTTCATTCAGGTAGCTAGCATGTAGAAGTAGCGGTTTTCATTTACAGTGTTTGAAAGCTGTCAGTCCATAGGTAATGAATGAAATAAAGGGATATGTTTTGTTTGGTTTCAATTAGTCCATCTTACTCCCTACTAGAAAGTAATTGCAGAGAGTTTTGGAGCTCTGTAAAAAAAAGTGACAGAAATTAATTCACACAGATCACTAGACTCACAAGATCATTAGGATACACTTTTGCTTAGGGCTGCATTGAAGATAACTATAACATCTTCACGCAGCTGTGCTGATCACTGACTTTGTTTAGAGATGAAAATACTTCTTGTAAGAAGACAGTAAATTTAGAAGTATAATGTAAAGTCATATACAAAAATTAAAGAGGGGTGTAAAGTAGATAAATATGCATGGTACAACAATAATTAATATGAGAGTGGGCCTTTTAAAAAATTTTCAAAATATTAACAGGGTACAAATGTTTCTATTACATGGATATCTTTTATATTAATAGTGCTTAAGTGTGAGCTTTTAGTATGCCCATCACCTAAATAGACTTTATTGTACCCAATAGCTATATATGTGTGTGTGTATGTGTGTGTGTGTGTGTGTATGGAATGCTTCATGAATTTGCATGTCATCCTCGTGCAGGGGCCATGCTAATCTTCTGTGTATCGTTCCAATTTTAGTATATGTGCTGCTGAAGCGAGCACCCCACTAGCTATATTTTTACCCCTCTCCCCTTGCTTCCTGTCCCCAGAGATATTTTATGAGCAAAGTAGGCAGAGAAAGGAAAAACAAATTAACATTTTATTTACTGAACATTATTTGTTGAGTTTCTCCTATGTCCAAGGTTCTAATACAATAGTGCACAAGACCAAGTTCCTTACCTCTGGCAGACTGCATTTACATTTTCTGAGTTGCTGTGTTGTGAGACAAGGTTTTTACAATCTGTCCTACATTCTGGTGTGTGTGTGTGTGTGTGTGTGTGTGTGTGTGTGTCTTTCTTGTTTGTTTTTTTAGATGGGGTCTTGCTCTGTTTTGGAATGCTGGAATGCTGTGATCCTAGCTCACTTCAGCCTTGCACAGCTTTAAATTGGGCTCCAGCACTCCTCCAACCTCAAGCTCCAGAGTGGCTGGATTTGCAGATGGTACCACTGTGTCTGGCTGGCTGACTGACTGACTTATTTTTAATTAATTTATTTATTCTCTCCTTCCTTTCCCCTTCATTCATTTTTTCTTTCTTGAGATGGAGCTCTTGCTATTTTGCCTAGGCTGGTCCTAAACTCTTGGGTTCAAGCCATCTTCCTGCCTTAGTCCCCCAAAGTGCTGGGATTATAGGTGTGAGCCACTGCATCTCACCTTTTATTTTTTTTAATATGCATGGTCTTGATTAATATTCCAACAATCCTAAGTGGTATCCTCTTGAGGTCCATTTCTTGAAATTTCAGCAACAGCTAGAATTTTATAAATAATCCACACATATCTCTATAAAGTAGATATATGTAAGGATATAGTAAACAATGGTAAAAAAAAAAAGTTAGGTTTAAAAAGGTTAAGTATCTCAATAGCAGAGCTGAAATTCAAATCTAATGTCTATTTTGACTCCAAAGTACCCTTTGTACAATGTTGCTTCCTCTAGCCAAGCCCAAACTGACTTCACAGCTGAACTGTACCATAAAGTATGAGTGAGGCAGAGATGTAATAGGGAAGTGATACTGCTGATGTAATACATTCCACAAAAGGGACCTCTTTTTTTTTTCAGTCATTAAGGTAACATGGTTCAGTTGTTCAGACTTATTGGGAGAATTATTCATATAATTTTAGCCTAGCAAATTAGAAAGGCCAACATTCTAGGAATATGTTTGTCAGAACCTTCTCTACTTGCAATTAAACAGAGTAGTTTTATTCAATAAACTTTTACTGAGGTATCATGTGCCAGGAAATAAGCTAAGTACTAGAGATACATGCACTCAAGGAACTCTAATAATATACATAATTGATTCATTACATATATGGTAAAGTGGAAAACCTGCCAATGGGAGGCATCTAATTCTATTTCCTTTTGCATTCTAGATTTTCTCAATCTTATCTTTCAATTCACAAATTTACTCTTTAGTTATTTCCATTATCTCATCTATCTTGATCTTTATTTTTATCTTTGTTTTTAATGTGACCTTTTAATTTGGTTCTTTTTATATTGTCTTAACCTTGTGTCATATTGCCAACATCATCTCTTGTGTGTTATATGTTTATTATGCTTGTTTTATTTAAGTTCTTGGTGTACCCATTTCAATAGTTTTGCTTCTAGTGGAATCTGTGATCTATTTTTCCTCTTGAAATACCTGTGCCTCTTATACATGTATATTATTAGCGTGTGATCCCATATTTTATCTAGGATACTTGAGAATGACCAAAGCCTACACCTGCACCAGCTACAAAGAGATGGACAACTATGAGGGAGTAGTATGAGCTCTAGGGTGGAGATCTATAGGCACCAGAAATCAAATTAATCATTCTTTACCCAAAAAGACAACTTCTCAAGTCAAAGTTTTCTCTTTACCCTTCCTAGGAAGAAGCTATAGGAAAAGGTACACCTAATATTGTAGTATACCAGCTTTGGGGTTTTAAAGAGGGAGGATTGTATTGGAGAAGTAATTATGAGGCTTATAAAATTCTCACCTGTTTTTCTCTACTTATTTTTGCAGGAATTCTGTGCTTCCTTGATTTTACTTCCAAGAAAAGTCTGAGCTATTTATTTTAAATACCACTATGCAATGTTTATCAAAACTTGTCATTTTAAACCAAAGCAAATAACATATTCTCAGAGCTAGAGGGGCAAGCTTGTCATTTTCCCCAGCTTCCCTACCCCAATATAGGAAGTGGGAATCTTTTCAATTATAATGAAGGAAATTTACAACAGCCTTCTAGGAATCATAGCACTTGTTAAATTAAAAAAAAAGTAATTTTTTTTCTGGCCTCATTGATAGGTTTATATATGTTAAAGCAGACATAGAGTGGAGTTTGGGAGTAGCTATTTAGGGATTTCTAAGAAAACTGCTCACCTGTGGACCAATAAATTGTGGTTAGAGATGTGAGAGCATGTATTCAAATAGTATGGTTGAAGTGAGGTCAGCTCCCAGAAGTAAAGTACTTTTTAAAGTACAAGCAGACAATAGTGAATTCTAAAACTATGAATAATTGTTTAGTTTTCTCAGTATTTTAAGTTGTTCTTCTTTTATTTGTTTTACTTGCTTTATTACATTGAAAAGAACATGTCATATTTGTAATGGTCATCTTTGTCTTATTTCTTAGAATGACTATTGGTTACATATACACAGTCTATATCATGTTAAGGAAATTTTTATTTATTTATTTTTTTATAGAGACAGAGTCTCAGTTTATCACCCTTGTTAGAGTGCCATGGCGTCACACAGCTCACAGCAACCTCCAACTCCTGGGCTTAGGAGATTCTCTTGCCTCAGCCTCCTGAGTAGCTGGGACTACAAGCACCCACCACAACACCTGGCTATTCTTTTGTTGCAGTTTGACTTTTGTGTAATTCTTTTGCATCTCATTTTTCTTGATCAAACTTGCTAGACACAGCACCATAATCTGTATTCCATTGTCTTTTTTGGGTGCATAACCAGACTACATTTTTCAAGGCTTTCTTGCTGGAGTGGCCAGTTTGGATTGGCCATATGACTGAAATTTTGTCTAGTGAGATATTAAGTGATGTATGCCACTTCAGGTCTGGCATATACAAATATTCCGTGTATATTCCTCTATTCTCATTTCTTCTTTCAGTAGACTGGAATAGAGATAACCAATGCAACTTTGGATGGCATATATTTAAGATGGAAGAGCCTCTATCATCTTGGATCCCTGAATGCCCATGTGGAGACAAACCGTTGCTTGCTTACTAAGCACATTCACCTTATACCATTACATGAATGAGGAACTTTAATTATACTTGAACCCTTCTTGAACATAGTAATGGGATTGCAGGATCAAATGGAAGGTCTACTTTTAACTCTGTGAGGATTATTCACAATTCTTTCTAAAAAGGCCGTATTAATTTCAATCCCAACAACAGTGCAAAAGTGTTCCCTTCTCTCCACACCCACACTAGCATCTGTGGCTTTGGGATCTTGTGATATGGGTTATTCTCACTGGGGCTAGATGATATCTCAAAGTGGTTTTGATTTGCATTCTTCTGATGATTAGAGATGATGAGCATTTGTTCATGTGTTTGTTGGTCATTCTTCTGTCCTATTGAGAAAATATTCTGTTCACGTGTTTTGCCTAATAGGGCTGTTGATTAATAGTGCTGTTTGCTCTTTTCTTGTTGATTTGCTTGAGTTCTTTGTGGATTGTGGTTATTATCCCTTTTTCAGATTTGTAACATGTGAATATCTTCTCATTCTGAAGGTTTCCTTTATTGTGTTCTTAGCTGTGCAGAAACATTTTAACTTGATCAAGTACCATTTATTTATTTTTGTTGTTGCTGCAATTGCCAATGGGATGTTCCTCCTAAATTATTTCCCAAGGCTTATATCTTTAGGAGTTTTTCTCACACTTTCTTCTAGAGTTTTTATCATTTCATTTCTTAGATTTAAATCTTTAACCAACATGAATTAATTTATGTAAGTGGTGAGAGGTGCAGGTTTAGTTCAGTCTTTTTACCTGTGGCTAACCAATTATCCCAGCACCACTTACTAAATTGGGCTTCTTTTCCCCAGTGTATGCTTTTGTTTGGTTTGCTAAAGATCAGATGATGATATGAGGCTGGTTTCATCCCTAGGTTCTGTTCCATAGATCTGTGCCTCTATTTCTATGCCAGTAACATGCTGTTTTGGTCACTATAGACTTGTAGTATAATCTGAAGTCTGGTAACATGATGCCTCCAGATTTACTTTTATTTTATATAATGTTATTGGCTATTTTGTGTTTTTTTCTGGTTCTATACAAATCAAAGAGCTATTTATTCAAGTTCTTCCAAGTATGACAGTTGTGTTTTAATGGGAAATGCATAAAATCTGTAGGTAACTTGGAGCAATATAGACATTTTAATGATATTTAATCTTCCTAGTCATGAGCATGGTATATTCTTCCATTTGTTAGTCTTTTGCTATTTATTTTTTAAGGGTTTCATAGTTCTCTCTGTAGAGATGATTCACATCCTTTGTTAGATGTATTCCAAGGTATTTCATTTTCTTTTGAAGCTACTATGAAAAGTAGTGTGTTTCTAATTTGATTTTCAGCTTAACTGTTGTTGGTGTATTATGAGGGGTACTGATTTGTTTTTATTTTTTTTATTATTATTAAAACATAGCTGCATACATTAATATTATCATGGGGCATCATACACTAGCTTCATAGACCATTTGACACATTTTCATCCTAATAGTCAACATAGCCTTCCTGGCATTTTCCTAGTTACCGTAGCATGACATTTACATTTCACATTTGCTGAGTTTCACCCTTACCCTTGTAAGATGCCCCGTAGGTGTGATTCCACCAATACCCCTCCCTCCACCCCCCTCCC
>CAUYPK010026170.1:0-28469 GCA_963574355.1 Loris lydekkerianus | reverse complement strand
GTATATGTACACCATGGAATATTATGCAGCCTTAAAGAAAGATGGAGACTTTACCTCTTTCATGTTTACATGGATGGAGCTAGAACATATTCTTCTTAGTAAAGTATCTCAAGAATGGAAGAAAAAGTACCCAATGTACTCACCCCTACTATGAAACTAATTTAGGGCTTTCACATGAAAGCTAGAACCCAGTTACAACCTAAGAATAGGGGAAAGGGGGAAAGGGGGAGGTGAGTAGAGGGAGAGGGATAGGTGGAATCATACCTGCGATGCATCTTACAAGGGTATATGTGAAACTTAGTAAATGTAGAATGCAAATGTCTTAGCACAGTAACTAAAAAAACTCCAAGAAGGCTATGTTAACCAGTGTGATGAAAATGTGTTAAACGGTCTATGAAGCTAGCGTATGATGCCCCATGATCATATCAATGTACACAGCTGTGATTTAATAAAGAAAAAGAAACCAAAACACCTCTGTAAGACAATCTTTAGTTTTTTTCTTCAGGAAATTTATGGAAAATTTAGAAATGATGTCAGAACTAACAAATTGGGATCCTGTCTCTACTTGGGGATACTTTCTTTACCTACGAAAGCTAATTTACTCATATAATCACTGTATCTAACCTTTTCTACTCAGTCATAAATGTTTTTTCTCAAGTGTCAGAAGCCCCAAGCTAAACTAGCTTCACAAGAAGAAGAAAACTGACTATTTCACTGACTACCATGGGTTCAGGGTTAGGTCAAAGGCAGGTGTTGATGTGCCCAGCCCTGCTCTCGGCCCATGCTCTGGGTGTCCTCCGGCTCTGCAGGTGCGGGGTTGCCTCTGTGCTCCCTGCACGGTGGCTCCGAGGTTCCCTCCAGTGGATTTCCCAGAAAACTCTCATTTTGTTTCACTGAGGTCCAACTCTGTGCCTGAGTCACTCCCTGTGGTCAGAGGAATGTGACAGTCACGTGCCAGAGTGGCTTCAGCTTCCAGGGAGCCACATGAGGGGCTCCTCAGAGGGAAATCCGGGGTGGCTGTTGGAGGAGAAGCAGCAGAAGAGGTGCCTCAGCACATGGCCCATGCTGTCCTTAAGTGACGCGCCCCAGACACTCAGGGTGTTGTCACAGCTATATACATGCGGTTTCCCATGCTGGCAGTGCATTGTTGGGTTTTGCTAAATTAAGCCTCCGGTGAAACCTGCCATCTCAAGTACACTGTTATGTCTTTGTTCAAACTACAAACTGGGATATACTTTTTGCTGTGACGGAATCCTGATTTCTCCAGTGTTAAGAGCAGCACTTCCTGTTCAGTCCTTACCCTGTATCATTTTTCTTGGAAGTCATATAGTATTTCGGTGTTATAGGAAAATGTAGTTTCCTTGTACCTGGAAACGAAAGACATTTCTGGAAACAGGGGGAACATTTAGCCTCAGAGAGGAGGGAGTAAAAACAAAGTCCTAAAGAATAATAGGAGAAGAGAGATCTTAAATTTCCAAAAAGGATCAGTTAGAGACTCGTGTTAATATTATCAAAACATACTCTTCCAAAAATGTGTTAAAATCATGTTTCTGATATCTAGTGACAAAGTGTCAAAGATTTATTTAACTCACTCATTAGGAGAGCAATGGAATGATAAAATCTAGTTCACACAAAGGAGGGGACGGGGGATGTGTCTTTGTATGTAGACATGCGCTATATGAAGATATATAATCAGTGGGAAAAATCGCAAAGCTAGATAAAAACTGATGCATGTCCTACAGGATACAAAATTATAACATTTGAGACTATTTTTTGTATAGGACAGAAATAATTTACATCATTAATGGCAAAAAGTAATTGCCATGTCCAATGCTCTACAAGCTAACATCTGACTTTGCAGAGGCTGAACACAATCAGACAAAATTATGCCCCCTAGAGAGAGAATTTAATTCGTGTGGGGTTGTTAGCAAATACTGTAATATGGCTTTGAAAAGTTGTGCAGGAATCTATTTCCAAGTTTCAGAATTTTTTCTTAATGCTATAAATTAACAGTGACATCTGAATGCCTAGGTTGGAACAGGGAAGAGAAGGCAGCATTATTTTCAGGGCAGGAAGGATATGCTGGGGATGGAAAAGTTTATACCATACCAGGCAGGGAAAGTAGGAGAAGCAGTAATCCGTTCTCAGTTCCAATGTATTTGTTTGTTCAAAACACAACATAGTGGAGGCCAGATGATGTGGAAAATACTAGGAGCACAGTCCTCTCAGGAGGCTGACTCTAAAGCGCATGTTTGAGGTGGCCTGTTACTGGCAGTTTGCTAATGGCTTTAAACCTATATACGGACACTTTTAAGAAGATGGTGCAAGTACTTTCGGTGGGTTGCCTGACAAATCAATTTATATTAATGAAGCATACCCCGTAATTTGTCATCTGCTTCCCAGGAACTTCTAAATAAAGGTGTAATGACTCAGTAACAGGAGAATGGAAGAGAATATTCAAAGCCAAGGAAAGGGGTGGAGGTCCCAGTCATTTTTTAAGTTGCTTCACCGATCACCTGTTGTTCCATCCATAGATAACATCTGTCGGTGCTTTCTGTGCCGTGATTTAATAGCTAACAGCCTCATCACCTGTTTCTTTCTAACTGGGAAGCAAGTTTCTTCTCACTCTCTTTGTGACAGTCTGTGTGCTGTCTCGGTACTTTCTGTCTTTTCTGTTCCAGCTGAAGCCTTGGCTAACTTCCTTGTGAGGCTGGGAATTTCCTCAGGGACTTCAACAAATTCACACAGGTACATGACCCTGTATGTTATTGTTGGAAGTGTGGAACCATCACTATACTTCAGTTGCAAAAATCACCCACACAAGCTCCATTCTCAAAAACATAAGAGATGTATTAGGGCCACAGCTGTACTTAATGTTAGATTAAACGTATCTGGAGCTGGGAAATTCTGACAAAGATCTTTACCTCCTCCCAGGGGATGTGGTGAATGTAGGCCTAACTCTGTGTATTGAAGGGCTAGTCCTCCCAGAGGAATTAACTTGGCCCTGAAATTGTGGAAATATATAATTTTTCTTAATTTTGTTTTTTAAAAAATGTGTATTTTTAAGCAATAGAATGCTATAAATTGAAAAATAAAGGAATACACACAAAAAAGGAGTTTCTTTTCTATAGCAAGTCTCATCCTGGGGCACGAGGATATTGTCTTGTTATCCTATCTCCTAGTCACCTCACTTTCTCAAAGTCATTTCACTATCTTAATCATGTAACAAACCTGTCTTAACTTCAAAGTTAATATACTGTTTGGTGTTCTTTAGAAAGCAGATGAGAGAGAGAACATGGGTGACCAGAGGTGGCAGCTGCCAGACCCTCTCCAAAAGAAGGAAAAGTTTTAGATGAAGAAGAAAAAACAACAGTCACACAATGGGAGTAATTCTGAAGGAAAAGTACCAGAATCTATAAAAGATTCTACTGGGAGAAGTCGTAGAGCAGAACAGGAAAGAGCGAGATATTGACAGATGACACCCCAGAGAGACTTGCAGCCCAGCAAGAGGCTAAGTGGAGTGGTTTGCCTCTCATTCCCCACATCTCTGTCAGTGGGAGGGCTTCTAAGCCCCTGGAGAGACTCTCTGTCCACGGGAGCACAGAGGTGGCTGTGACCCATGAGCTGGAGATGGCTTGTGGACAGGGCAAGAGGCTCCCTGCCCCCTGACCAGAGCCAGGATGGCAGGTGGCACATTGCCCCTCCACTTATGGTGGCCGCTGTCCTCCCCAGGGGCTTCAACTCCTCAAGCTTCACCTTGCTTGTTTCCACACAGATACCTCCCAACTCTGACCCAGACTGCAGGATCCACAGAGTCCAGGGGTCCTGGGTGATTTCTGTGACTCCAGTGCCCCCACATTCAGGACAGACACCTCCCGCCCAGACTTCTAGCTTTCCTCCATACTGACTCCTTTCTGTCCCTTCCCTACCCTACCCAGAGCTGCTGGGAGAGACAACGGAGTCTAATGTGGGGCTCAGGCCTTTCCTTTTGGCGTCCTGCAGTAGACCCAGCTGTGCTCAGACTGCAAGCTCCCGCCTGCCAGCTTGCCCTGCTGCTGAACACCAGCAGCTTCATCAGAGCCAGGCACACCCTGAAGTGTGGAAATCAAACCTGCTCAGAGACCCTGTGGGTGGCTCCAGACAGGCACACTTCTCCTGGCATGTTCTGGAGTTGACCTACTTGGTTGAGGGACCTGAGGGAGCCAGTGGAGACGGTGGGTGTGAGTCCTGGTTGCAGGAGGACTGCACTCGACTCAGGCTGGGATCCTGGCTAGAAACCCCCTCCCCACTCCCCCCACAGTATGATTACAGGGGAGCTGGGCTGATGTAGTGTCCCTGGGGGGGGACTGGAGCACAGGGCACAGAGAGAAAGGATGCTCACCATGGACAACTAGTTTGTGGATCTCTGAAGCACCTGCCTCTAGGAACATACTTTGTAGTTGGGTGGGGCCACTTCTGCCCCTCCCTGTTGGGGCGC
This sequence comes from Loris lydekkerianus, assembly GCA_963574355.1. Classification (NCBI taxonomy): domain Eukaryota; kingdom Metazoa; phylum Chordata; class Mammalia; order Primates; family Lorisidae; genus Loris; species Loris lydekkerianus. Next base: position 23,992 of record CAUYPK010026170.1, on the reverse strand, counting down.
CACCCAGAAACCAGGAGCTGACCTTTAACTCCCACCACAATAGCTAGCTGGTCAGCTTCTGTGGAGCCTGAGGGTGAGCTCACCCCACCCAGCCTGGCCCAGCTGCAGCAGATAGTAAAGACTCATCTGGAAGCTCCAGGGCCCACCCACCACCTGGGGCATTTGAGTGTTTCTCCTGAGGGACTGGAGCTTGTAGAGAACCCAGAAGTAGCTCTGCAGTTGGTCCCTTCCTGCAGACACCACCTACTGACAGGGAGGCTCATGCAGCAACTGAGCCATAAACTGCCTTGCTCCTCCTCCACTTTGATGGGCATGGGGGTCAGAATACCCACTGAGACCTGCAAGGTCCCTCCTACAGCTTGGGGCACCCAAGTACTCCAGACATGTGACACCAGAGTCTAACACACACATAAAAGAATGTCTCAGCAGCTGGCTCACTCACACAAACATCAACTAGTAACTGGGAGAACAACTATATAGCCCTTCAAAGCGTCTTCCAACTACAAAATAAAGGCACACGTATCGGCAGCTTTCACATCCACCACCAGCAGTTAAGCTAAGCATCGAACAGAAGAGGTAATACCTTTCTCAGTATCAACAAAGAAAATAAAATACCTAGGAATATATTTATGAGGAACTGAAAGACCTTTATGGGAAGAATTATGAAACACAGAGGAAAGGAAATCTCAGAGTATGTAAACAGATGGAAAAACATATCATACTCATGGATTTGCAGATTCAATATTATTAAAATTTCTATACTACCGAAAGTGTTTTATAGATTCAAAGCTATCACCATTAAAATACCAACATCATTTTTCATGGATCAAGAAAAAATAGTTCTACCCTTTGTATGGCAACAGAAAAGACCCCAAATAGTCAATGCAATCCAATATGGCAACAACAATTTGGTAGGCATCACCTTCTCCGACTTCAAGCTATACTACAGGGCTATAGTAATCAAAATAGCATGATACTGACACAAAAACAGAGACTTAGACCTATGGATCAGAACAGAAAACCCAGAGATGAAACCATCCTCATATTCCCATCTGATTTTTGACAAAGCAAATGAAAACACACACTAAGAAAAAGAATCTCTGTTCAACAAATGGTTCTGTGAAAACTGGATGGCCACATGCACAAGACTGAAAAGATTAATCCATGATGGATAAAAGACTTAAAACTAAGGCATGAAACTATAAAAATTCTAGAAGAAAATGTTGGAAAAACCCTTACAGATACTGGCCGTAGGAAAGAATTTATGAAGAAGACCTCACAAGCAATCATAGCAACAACAAAAATAAACAAATGGAACCTGATCAAATTAGGAAGTTTCTCCATAGCCCAGGACACAATCATTAGAGTAAATAGCCCACAGAATGGGAGAAAATATTTGCACGCTATATATCCAATAAAGGGCTGATAACCAGAATTTGCAAAGAACTCAAGTCAACAAGAAAAAGAAAATCAACTCCATTAAAAAGTGGGCAAAAGATAGTAACAGTAATTTTTCAAGGAAAGGTAGTCTAATGGCCAAAATACCCATGATTAAAATGACAGTGAGTTATCACTTAATTCCATTGAGAATGGTTGTTATCAAAAAGTCCCCAAACAGCAGATGCTAGTTTGTCTACAGAGAGAAAGGGACACTCATTCACTGTTGATGGAACTTCAGACTAATACAACCTCTGTGATAAATAGTATAGAGATACTGCAGAGAACTAAAAGTAGACCTCTCACTTGATCCAGCCATTTCACTACTGGGCATTTACCTACCCAAAAGAAAAAAGGACATTTTCTCATAAAGACACTTGCATTCAAATGTTTATAGCAGCACAATTCACAATTGCAAGGATGTGGAAGCAACCCAAATGCCCTTCGTTAATAAAAGAGATTAATAAAATGTGGTATCATGGAGAACTACTCAGCCATAAAAAATGGTGATCTAGTATTGTTTGTAGCAACGTGGATGGACCTGAAGAGCATTCTTCTAAGTGAAGTATTACAAGAATGGAAAAACAAACACTACATGTACTCAGTACTAAATTGGAACTAGTCGGTCAACACTTACTTGCACATATGGAAGTAAAACTCAATGGGAACAAAGGAGGTGGGACGTGGGAGGAGCGGTTGGGTTAGTTCACACTTACCAGGTGTAATGCACACATTCTGGCTGAAAGGCACACTTACAACTTTGAGCTGAAATATACAAAACAATGTAACCAAAACATGTGTGCTCATGAAATATTCTCACATTTTTAAAAAAGTGAGAACAATATTCATTCAAGAAAATATGTATTATATTTATGATTTTGACATTTTTAATACCTCATTAGATATGCTTTATATCATCAACAACAATTTGTAAAAACCGAAATTGTTTGTTCATTCATGACAGAAACTTTAATGACTACATCTGAAAAAACTTAGAAGCTAAATTATGACTGGAAAGCCAACTCTATGTAAAACATGGCATGCATACAATATTCTATTTAGACAAGACAAAAGCATACTTCAAAAACCACCAGCTGATGAAATTGATAAAAGTAAACAATAGTCAATGCAAGAACAGATGAATAAACAGTCTGTAAAATTTTCTAGGGATTTCCACAGATCTCATCTTCCTTATGTGTTTCTATAAAAGCAAAATTATCTATCTTAATGGCAGTAAAATGTGTGGAAGAGTTGAGATTGCTTAAACCACCAGAGAGGAATTCTCAGAAATACCAACTGTTTGCTTCTATCCAATGATCATAAAGCAAAAATGAAATGACTTTTCCAGGAATAATATTTTCCAGAACTCTTATCTCAGGATTACCATAAAGGAAGGCACCATTGCTTGAGGAACTTAATTCCTGTAATTCAGTTGGTATAAAACAGAAAGCAAAGCCAGGCCTGTTTGCTCCATCTGCTTCATTTCTTGCTCCACCCAGGGAGATGAATGTGTGAAGTCTGTTTGCCTTCTGAAATGCTGATAATTTTTTTCCGATACTAGATAAGTTAATAACTAACTGGTCATATGTTCACAGGAATGAAATTTCAGGATATTATGGTGAAACCAAGAGCAGGAGCCACAGAAATTAAATGTCAGGGCTGTTCCCTGATCAAGCTGTAAGGTGGGGACAGTGTCTTCCTCTTCGCCCAACTACCTTCTCTAAATCTCTCCATTTGCTTCTTAGCACTTCCTCATTATCAATTTTTTTCCCTCAGAAAAAGACTTGGTCTCAGTCAGGTCTATCTTGCTGCAACATTTTAAGCTGGCCTAAGTGAGAGAGCCAATGTTTCTGGTGTATTAATCCAAGTGTCTCAGGAAGAATCAAGGGCTATTAACTGCACAAAAGAATTTCAAGTTTAATAGAGTAGATGGGGAATGTGAGGGAGAAAATAGGTACTTTCCGATATGAGCCTGAAGCTGCAACGATCCTGCTAATAAACAATGTGCCTGTGTTACATGGGATCTCAGGCTTCTTTGGGTGGAGTGCTTTCAGACTTCTGCTACAATGCCCTGTCTCTTAACCATTTTTCAGCCTTATTCTCAGATATGCCAGTAATACTCTACATGGTCCTAATTAAAGTCTATTGCATAATTTTTGTGATAAATTTATGATTTTTAAAAGCTACTTTATTGAGGTATTATTAACATAAAAAATCTTTACACATGTATCATATACAACTCAATGAGTTTGGGGATAAGACTATGAATGGCATTTGTGTCCCTGTAAAAGAGGCTCCAGAAAGCTGCCTTCTCCATCCAGCATGTGAGGACTCCATGGAAAGACACCATCTGGGAACCAGAAAGCAGCTCCACAGGACACCAAGTCTATCAGTCCTTTGATCTTGGACTTCCCAGCCTCCAGAATGCTGAGAAATAAATTTCCATTGTGTATAAACCATACAATTCACAATAGTTTGTTACAGCTTCCCAAACAAAGACATGGGTGAATTTCAATATTATTTTTCTACTTTTTTGAAAAATGCCATTAAAATTTTGATGGCTATTGCATTGACTATGTAGATCGTTTTGAATGTTGTAGACATGTTAATAATATTAATTGTGGGTAAAAGCTAGAGTAGGATGCCATTCCAGAGGACTCGGGTGGAAATAGCCCCAGACCTCAGCTTCCACACACCCCAGCTCTACACACCTAAGGTAGCAAGGAAGGGGTTAGAATATCCAGCAGAGTAGATGAGAAGCTAGTCTGGGAAATGTCTAGGTAGAAATCAATAGCATAGTAGAGATAGGATATCACCAAAGTTAGAAAACAGCTCACAGCCATAGCTATCTAACCTGTGGGCTATAATCCTTCCTAATTAAGTCCCTAAGATGGTGTTGTCTAATCCCTGACTTTGTGCTCCCCTGTCCCTCACCCTGAATAAAATAGTTCTCACCTTGAATAAAAAGATTCCTGTGTAATTGAAACATGAAACTGTTAACTTCTCACTCTTTTAGTTTGTATATGAGTGCCTCCAAAACCCCAATAAAAATGCCTTGATAATTCAAGTGATAATTCAAGTGAGGTAAACAGGCAGCACCTGTCTGCCTCACTAGAGGCTGATACAGTGTCATCTCTCTGGGTCAAGAAAAAGTAACTCTGTGTGTATGAATTTATCTCACTTTCTCTCCCCTTGTCGCCTAGACCCAGGCAGTCAACTCCCAGTCTGCCGTGTAGTGGCTCTGTCCCATCCCAAGTCACTACAATTAATTCTGTTAGGACCAAATTCTGCCACTGAGAGGCCACCAGACACACATGTAAAAACAAAGGAGTGACTTTATTCAAGCATATGCTCCAGCTGTGCCTCGGGCAGTACCCTGCACAGAGGAGGACCCTGAGGTGGAAGTGAAAGTAGGTTTTATACTCTTTGGCATGATGCATTTTGGGTTGAAATAAAACACAGGGGTAACTTTCCCGAGGTAAACCTGGGCCGAGTTGGGGGGGTTGGTCCATGCAGGGACTGAGGTAACTTAGGAGGTTCCTGATTGGTTGGCTTTACCCAGAACTGACCTGGCCTGGGGCTGTAAGAACAAAGGAGTGTATGTTGGATTGGCTGGCTCTACCTGGAACTGACCCTGCCCAGTACTGTAACACTCGGGAGGGCGGCCGTGAAGAGTGGGTCTTCTGAATACCACCCCTGGCGAGGATTTGGCGCTGGGCTCTTCAATTCTTCTACATCATGGGTATATCTTTTCATTTATTTATTTCTTATTCAATTTCTGTCATCAATGTTTTATAGTATTTAGTATACAGATCTTCCACCTGCTTGGTTAAATTCATTCCTAAGTATTTTTTTTCTTTTAGATGTTATTATAAAAGGAATTATTTTCTTGATTTCTTTATCCATAGTTTGTTATTCTTATACAGAAATGCAAGTGATTTTTGTATATTAATTTTTTTATCTTGCAAATTTATTAAATTCATTTATTAGTTCTAAAAGCATTTTGGTGGAGTCTCCACTGCTTTCTGTATATAAGATCATGTCATCTGAAAAGATAGTATAATATCATTTTTTAATTACATTTAGTTGTCTAATGTGTTCTCTTATAGCTCACTAACCTTGTTTCAGATGAACATTTAAATTCTTCATTAGACAGTTCATAAATCTCCATTTCTTTTCTTTTCTTTCTTTTTCTCTTTTTCTTTCTCTCTTTCTTTCTCCCCCCCCCCACCCCCCAACCAAGTCTCACTCTGTTGCCCCAGGCTAGAGTGCTATGGTATCAGCCTAGCTTATAGCAACCCCAGACTTCTAGGCTCAAGTGATACTTGTGGGACTACAGGTGGTCACCACGACACCCAGCTAATGTTTCTATTTTTAGTAGAGATGGGATCTCACTCTTGCTCAGACTAGAGATCTCTATTTCTTTAGGGTCATTTACTGATGCTTTATTTTGTTCTTTTGATGATGTCATGTTTCCCTGATTTTTTCTGATCCTTGTGGGCTTGTATTGGTTTCTACATATTTAAAGAAGTAGGCAGCTCATCCAGTCTTTGTCCACAGGCCCCAGAAGAAAGAGCCTTGACAAATTGTCCTCACTAGAGATTCTGAGCAGGCCATTTGGTTGAGTCCATGAAAGGGTATTCTGCTATAGCCTCCTGGCCAGTTCTTCTGGTGTTTGAGTCTATGGGGATAGGCCAGAGCTTGGGTCCACATGGATAGACCTGAAACCTAAACCCTGGGAGTTTGTCTGGTGCTGGGGCCTGAGTCTGAAGGGGCAGGCCTGAAACTTGCATCTGTAAGTGACTGATATAACACCAGAATTCATAGGATGGACCAGGTGCTGTTGTATGAAGTGAAGTAGAATATTCTTTTCACTTTCCTTCCTCCTATAGAGGATATTCCTCTTGGCACTGCACTGCACAAGCTTAGGGAAGGGTATCACAGGCAATATAAACCTGCCCTTTCTCCCCTCCTCAATTCATCTTTTCTTGTTTATATCCTCCAACTATACCCTATGACCTGGAATGTACCGCTCTCATGAAAGTATTTCTATGCATGCATGGTTGTTTATATTGGTGTTTCTGTGAGGGAAAGAGGGATGGAAATTTCTATCTTTCCATCTTGCATCATTTTATGTTTTTACTTTCCAAATGACATATTTGTTTGTCATTCCCATAGAGCAGAGAAACATTCGAATTCTCAATGTTTGTATTATCACCACACTTCCTTTTTCTCCTCTCTCAGCTGTGAAGTAGGATCATATAATCATTACTCTTTCTTCATTATCACATACAAAATAATTGTTTATTTATTCTTTTGTTTCAATAGCTCTTTCTGAGATGGTATATTATAAAGCTACCTTCAGCCCTCTTGTTTTCCCTTGAACTTCAGTATCATTTGTTGGCCACCTCATTAATGTGGTGGTTGTATATTCTCCACTGAAAGACTATCTTTAATTTATCTCATGCCCCATTTTATTAAAGACTTCACGTTAAAAGGAAATGTACCTATATTATGTTTGCTTTCTGATTTACTAATGGAACCCTGAAATATTTGATTATGTTTTCCCTGTATATTGTCAATGGATTTGAATTAAAAATTAATGGAGTTTATGTATCTCATAAAGGACTTGTATCCCAAATACACAAAGAACTGTTAAAACTCAATAGTAAGTAACCCAATTAAAAATGGGCAAAAAAATCTGCATAGGCACTATACATGTACTAAAAATGATGTACAAATGGCAAATAAGCTCATGAAAAGGTGCTTACAACAATTTGTCACTAAGGAATTGCAAATTCAAACAACAACGAGGCATCACCATACACCTATTAGAATTCTATTTTGCTGTTGCTATTCCTCTGGCTAAATGGCTAAAATCCAAGCTGGTGAGAATATGGGACAATAAGAACTCTCATTTGTTGATGGTGGCAATGTAAAATGGTATAGGCATTTTGATTTACAGACTGGCAGTTTCTTACAAGGCTAAACATATCCTTATCATGCAATCCAGCAATCATGCTCTGGAAAAATTATGCCTACAGAAAAAACTACACAAGAATGTTTGTAGCAGCTTTATTCATAACTGCCAAAATGGAAGCCTCTCAATTGATGAATAGATAAACTTATTTATCCATACAACGAAATGCTATTCAGAAATAGGGCACCCACAGCTCAGTGGTTAGGGTACTGGCCCCATGCACCAGGGCTAGTGGGTTTGAACCCAGCCAGGGCCTGCTAAACAAACAAACAAACAAACAAAAATAAATACTATTCCAAAATTTTTTGAAAAGGAATTATCTAGCCGTGCAAAGACATGGATAAATTTTAAATGTATATTGCTAAATTAAAGTATCAGTCTGAAAAGGCGATGCAATGCATTATTCCAATTATGTGATCAGTAATTGCCAAGAATTGGGGTGGGGGAGTGGTTGAACAGTTGAAGCACAGGAATGTTTGGGTGTGGTGTTCTATTTTCTACGTGTTACTGTGACGGTATATACAGCACACTGTACACTTATCAAAACCTACAGAACTTTATAGTGCAGAGAATGAACCTGAAGGTATGCAAACTTTTAAAATGCATTTAGGAGATGGACAGATCCCAGGATAGAATACAAAATGTGACAAAACAATCTAACTATCTTACAAATATATGCAATCACTGAAGGGGAAAAATGTGCTGACCTAAGCAACTTTAGAAATGAGCAGATTCTATAAGCATTTTAAAGACAGAAGAAATAGTACACAAGACTAGATTCTAGTTGATAAAATTGGAGGTATAGGTCAACAAATTTAAAGCCATTACATATGGAATTGAGCAATTAAATAAAAGGGTAGTTGAGGATGGGAGGTGGGTGGCTCATTGTGGAAATGGCTGGTTAAGCACAGAGTAATTTACAGAGGTATGTGGATACTGTGGGTGGTTTCCTGGTACACCTTTCCTTTCATTATCAGCTGAATGTTCCTGAAAGCAGCAATGCCCCAGTAGTAATGAGTATACCTAGTACCCAGATCTTGCTTTTATTTGAAATCTAATATTTTTAATGAAGGCTAAACTTCCCTCTTAGTACTTCTTCTTTGCTCTATAAGTTTTGACATAGTATTTCCATTTTCCATTTGTTTTAAGAAATTTTTCAATTTTCTTCTTCATTTCTTCATTAACTGTCAATTTCTTATAAAATTATCTATAGAGTCGTATGATTCAGTAATTGCACTCTTAGATACTTATCTAAAATAAATGAACTCATATGTCAACAAAAATATTATACAAGAATGTTCATGGCAACTTTGTTCAAAATAACCAAAAACTAAAAACAGTGAAAGTATAAAAGATCGTGGTATATTTCTATGGTATGGAATACTATGCAGGAAGTAAAAGAAAAGAGCCATTGCAAAGATATGAATGAACTTCACACAGGCATGGAAAGAAGTTAGACATGAGAGTACATACAGCCTAAGACTATTCCTATACAACTTTGTAGTGATGAAATTATATCCGTGTTTATCTGGGACTGCTGAGGGGTCAGACTGACAGACTGAAAGGGGCAAGAGGGGACTTTGGGGACACAATGTAAATATTCTGCACCTTGAATGTGGTGGCTACACGGGTTAAAATCAAACACTACACTCTGAAAGGGTATATTTTTACTGTATATAAGATACACCTGGATCTTCTTTTTCATATTCTTATTCAAACAGAATGCCAGTATGGCAATTCCTAGGATTTGTCACAAGTGGAAAACAAAATGTCATCTTCATTTCAAAATTACAGGTCCTAAATCTGGAGATGGAAGCCCACACCCTGTCAGAACCGTAAATACTGTCCAGGCCCCATCTATTGCTCAGCTCAGAATTTCAGCAGACTCACAGACAGACTGAAGGCCATGCTGCTGGGTCCAGCCAGCATTGATTCACTCCCTAATTGATTCATAAAATATGAGGAGATTTGCCACTTTGCTTCATCATTTGCTGTTCCTAAAGCCCAGATGACAGCACGTCCATCTGAAATCCTCATTCTAGCAAGTAAGGTTCAGAAAATGACGGGACAAATTTCAAAGATGACTCACCCAGAGCCTTCTCTTTTGGAAAACATAATTTGAACAAAATAATCTTAAAGTGTTTTAAAACTTGTACTTAAAAAAAAAAAACTTGCGTTTTAAAGATAAATGACAATTAATAAACATTAAGCAAAAAGAAGTGAAGACTAATTTTTAAAAGTAGGAGTGTGTGTCATTATTAAAATGAAATTTTACAAATTTAAAACATGTAAAAATAACAGCATGGTAATCGCTTACGAATCTGTCCCCTTAATCTTAAAATACTATTAGCAAGCCAAGCTTTTATTAGTTTGGCCCAACATGCATTAATGCATTATTTACTTGGAATTAATTCTATGCATACAAGAAAATTAGTATGCTTTTAATGCTTCTCTGTTGATTTAGAACAATTTGTCTAGCGCTGTTGAATTTATAATCTTTTGTTTATTTTACAGTGATATACTAATTAACAGAAAATCAACTATATCCTACTTCTAGAGACTTTATGTAAAACATATTATATAGATATTTTATATATTGAATAATATGCAGGAAGCATTTCTCTGGATTACAAGTATTTCAAATAGCACAGGCTAGATGTCATTTTTACGTCTGCAAAATCACTGATTTTTGTGTTCATTTAATCACACTGTCATGACAAATGTGGATGAGCCTTTATTCAGAACCAGTGAAGGTCTCAGCACTGTACAGAACACAGGATTCATCATCTTTATACAGGGAAACAAACTCTTTGGATCTCCATGCAAAAGTGTACACTTCGATACATTTTATTTGTACCTTATAAAATACATTTTATTGGTACATTATAAAATGTAAATAGCCATTTTATGAAATGTAAATGTATTGCATAGGCCAAAAAACTAAAGTGCAAGGTACCATCGGTAGTAACTAGTGGCTGGCACTTTTGAGACAGCCACTCACAATAAGTTTGAGAACAATTTTGAAAACATGTAAAAGCATGAATTGAGTATTAATCCAGGAACAGTGACGTACGTGTTCTCAGAGGGTCTCTATTCTTCTCCAGACCCTGCCCTAAGTCATCAGCAGGACTAAGCCGACTTCCAGGCCCATGTAGACACCACGAAGAGCACAGACTCTGTGACCTACATGGCACTTTACCAGAAGCTGTGACGACGTTAAAATGCTTTGGCTTTTCCCTTCAGCGCTGCCAGACAAAACTTCCTTTTAGAACTTCTAAGGCCAGATTCTAGGCTAATGTGGGTTTTAAATAAACCGGCCAAATTTCATGTGTCAGAATGAAGCCACAGGAGTAAATAAGGTTTGGGGTTACTAATGCTCATAACAAGGAAGAGGAAGCTTGGCAAATAAGTGCTCAAAGGGATTTTTGATGGAGAAAATATTTAAATTCCCTTTTTTTCCCCAATTAAGAGGGAAAAAATACCACAAACATATTAACCCTTTTAACATTCAACTATAAAACTTTTTTTGAAAAAGTAAAATACATAGATTGGCATGTAAACTTACCTCTCTGTCTACCTCTGAAACTAAGCTGTATTAACATTTATTTATATTTGGTTGGGCCTTTTTGACTTGAAAAACTTAGGCCCTAAGTTCCCATTAACCAATTCTTTTCTCTCTCCGTTGTCCAAATTTTAGGGTACCGGTGTCATTCTCTCTACCTCTCTGGACTTCCCCATCGCTGCAGGTCTCTATATGTGATGTCTGCTGCTTTAACAACTACATGAACGGCCCTATGCTGAATGCAGCCTTTTCTTTCCCTTTAAAGTATGTTTTAACTCCTTAGCCGGGTTAGTCCAATTACACTGACTTGTGTTATTTTAATGTTTCTCAGTTTGGTTGCTGAGGGACAATAGTTGTTTCCAGATTTTTTTCTATTACTAACATCGCTTCACTAGCGAGGGTGGCTCCTTACATATGCGGCTGAGAATTTCTGGTGGATACTTACAAGGGAGAATGCGAGGTAAGATGTGCATCTGTTCAGCTTCAACTACGTATCACCATGTTTCCTCCAGCCAGGTCGCAGTTCATATTTTCCCATATTCTCATCAAAACTCAGTGTTATCAGGTTTACCAATTGCTGACAACTTCATAGATATGAAATGCTATCTCACTGTGGTTTAAATTTGATTTTCTTTGATAATTAATGAAATTAAGAATCTGTTATTCAGTTTCTGTGAATTACTTATTTATAATTTTGTCCATTTTTCTATTGGATTGTTTGTCTGGTTTTATTGATGTGTAGCAATTTATAATACTTTCCAGATACCACTTACAAAAGAGTGAAATTTTCACGGTTTTAAAACTAATCTGTTAGAAGATTTAGATATGCTGATTTTTTAATTTCACTGAATCATAGTAGAAAAGTTTTATGATTTATTTTACTTCTTTTCTGAGTCTCAAGTCTTACTCCTCAACATTATACAAATGTTCTCTTACATCCTTTAATATACCTTGGTACATCTGTCTACCCATATCTCCCACCTAGAGAGGCAATGGAACATAATATTTAAGAGGGAATGTCTGGATCATCACTTGACTGATTCTTAGCGTTGTATCCCAACTCAGTAACTTGCTAGGTATATAATAATGAGTACATTCTATAACTTCCTTATGCCTCAGTATTTTCATTTATTAAATGTTAAAAAAATAGGCCAGGCATTATGGCTCATGCCTATAACCATAGCACTCTGGGAGGCTGAGGCGGGAGGATCCCTTGAGCTCAGGAGTTTGAGACCAGCCTGAGCAAGAGCAAGACCCTGTCTCTACTAAAAATAGAAAAACTAGCCAGGTATTGTAGCCGGGGTCTGTAATTCCAGCTACTCAGGAGGCTGAGGCAAGAGGATTGCTAGAGTCCAGGAGTTTGAGGTTGCTGTGAGCTAGATTGATGCCTCAGCACTCTAGCCCAGGTGACAGAGGGAGACGCCATCTCAAAAAAGGAAAAAAATATATTAAAACATCAGTAAATAAATAAATACATATAAAAAACAATAGTACGTAGCTCCTCATAGGGGCACAATAAAGGTAGAATACTTGAAACCACACCTGGCACAGAATAAACACTCTTGTTAGCTACAATTATCAGTATTATTTATAACTTCTAACACTGTGGTTTTAATGCAAAGTATATTTAATAAGATAAAGATATCAAAAGTAAATTCTCATAGCCTTACATTTTCTCTCCCCAAATATTTGTTGACTATTGCTGAACATGTGACCACAAATTCTTTGCTGCCCACCCCCAGGAAGTGGCCCTTAATTCCCTTCCCCTTGTGGGTGGCGTGCACTTAGTGACTCCTTTCTAACAATTAGGATCTAGAAAAGAACAATGGCATCATTACAATGGAGAGACTTGGCTGACAGCACTGTAACCAAATGGTCAACATTACCAGTTAAAAAACGATGTTGCTGTCATGGGCAATGCAGAGGACACTTTGCCCCTCTGAGAACTTTTCCTAAAATCCATAACCCCAGTGTAATCATGAGAAAACACCAGACAAACCCAAGGTGAGAGAGACTCTAAAGTGCCTGGCCAATGATTATCAAAATGACAAGGTCATTAAAGAGGGAGACATGAGAGATGACCACACCTTGGGGACACCCTCAGAGACGTGACAAATAAATGAAATATGGAATCCTGCTTTGGATTCTGGAATAGAAAACGGGAAATAATGGGCTGTCGTTCATAGTATTGTCCCAATATTAACGCCTTAGTGTTTATTTATTTATTTATTTATTTTTTAAAGAGTATCCATTGACCTTTATTTGATTCAACAAAATTTGCATTAGTAAAAGACAGGTAACAAAATTTGAGCTTATACTGAATCTGACAAATTGAGTTCTATGGTATCTAGAATATCATTTAAGAAACATCAACTGAAGGAAAAACAAAAGTGTCACATGCGGATGCTTCTGGCAAAGAGGGAACTCTATCTGCAGGTAGGTCCAGAGTGCAGCGCATTAAAAAATCCTACAAAAATGCAATTAACTTACTTGGATGAAATGTTTTGCCTTTTGGAGGGGAGACGATGTGGTAGAGAGGCAGGAATTCAAAGGCATATGCAGAATGGCTTCTCCACTTGAAAAGGTAACAAAATATTTAAATCATGGTAGTAGTGCACCTTTGAGGAAAAGAACACCTTAACCAAAGTAGGCTCATTGCATAATTCTTTAGTAATACGTAAGGTTTTCAAGTAAAGAAGACTTAAAGAATAATCTGATTTTCATAGCGGTTATCTATTTTTCTAACCCTCTGGGCCTTGATCAGCTTCAGCCTCACAGGGGCACTTTCACACAGTTTCTAGGGAACCATCCTCTTATTCTTGAAACACCTTCTATAAAGGAATCATCAGGAATTTGTCTCCGTGCAACCGGTACTGTAAGCCTCTTATGGCTAAAATGAACTCCCGTTTTTGTTGCTGTATTCGAGGCTCTTCAGTGCAGGGGCTTGTGAAGAAGGTTTTGATTCCTTTATTCAAAGGACCACAGGCACCCCTATAATCTTCTACTACTTTGTAGTGAACACTTCTGACTCTCTTATCTGCTTTTTGTTTCAACTGTTCTGCTGTTAAGCTGTACTGGTGACAGCCTTCCTTGTGGGCCACCCTAGTCCTTCTCCTTTAGGAACCCCTGACCACGTAAATACCTGTTAAGTTCTTCCTTCGACTTCCCGTATCATAGGGAAAAACAAAGACTTCATCTAATTGATAATATTGAACTCAATATTCAGCCTTCTCTTCCATCTGTGATTCAATAGATGTTCTATTTCTGAGAATTATTTTCACCTGGATAAAAACCAACACCCCCAACAGCTGTGGTTGTTCCCAAAGCTAATCCAAAGGCAGGCGAGGTGGCAGCAGATGCAGCTAGTCCAGAAGGAACCATCGGAACGGGGTCTCTCTGGCCTGCACTCATGTCAATCTTCACTGTGTCCCACCCGAAGGAGACCCGATGACAAGGCTGCGTGTCTGTCGTCACAACAAAAATGAAAGCAGTGTGGATACAGCCCACTTCTCCTAAAAGGAGAGGCATTGTAAAGAAAGCATGCTTTTGGCAACCATACTGTTGTTGATCCAAGGACAGCGGTGGTCCATCTTCCTCACACATCTGTTATATTTTCAACAGTGATGAGAACGTGGTGACTTGTGTGCTTGACAGACTTTACAACACTGGAAATACAAGGTATCCTGAGAATTTTCTGGTTTCCATCCCAGAGGGACAAAACCAGGGCCCACAAACATTGCATTGAAGTAATTACAAAGATCATGACAGTCCAATCATCAACACGATGACATCCACACTTGCCCCAGGTGTACGTGAGGGCCAACACCACAGTACAGGGTCACTCGTGGCCATGGCAGAACATGTTGCTGTAACACTGAGGGCTGTGGTGCGAGCCAGTGACATAGTCTCTTTAATTCTCAGGGATTTTCAGTCTTGATCACTGAGCACAATGCACCCTAATTTTAGAGAGGGAGAATGTCTCCCTCCTTTTGAATAATTACAGAGTTCCTTTTTCTGAGCACACTTCTCCTTGTGCCACAAGTCCATGTCTGTTCTGTAATTGTCATGCCCTCAAGTTGTGAAGTGTTAAGCAAATTGTGCCATCTTCACTGTTAAGCACTCACAGCTCTTAACTAGGACCTTCTGATATCTTGCTTTGAAACTCAACCTCAGCCTAGTCCCCGGTGCCCACTCCTCAGCCATCTCATATCCGGACGGTCTGGGCTCACCCGGAACAGAATTTTTCCTCCTGGGATGACTCCATCTTGGAAACCATGGTTCAGGGTAAGCAGAAAGCAAACCCTGGTTGCAAGAGCCTGGAAGAAGGATCTGCTGTCACCGGTGTGTCTCTCTGCCAGGGCCCTCCCTGGTGCTCTAACTCCTTGGTTTGGATAAATGTCACACAGTGATGAAAGATTAAACCTAGGGCAGTGTGTGTGGAAATACTCTAGACAATTTTACAACTGCTCTGCAAATCTAAAATCATTTGTAAAGGTTTTAAACCATAACACATTATTTACTATTATCATGATAAAGCAAGGTTGTTTAAAATTAGACCAAAATACGTAGATATAATATCGATAGTATACATATGGGGAGATTGCATATCTTTACTTACTATTTATCTGGGGACTCAATATATTATGAATTAAATTTACTACATGTATGAAATGATCCTGAACACAATTATCCAGAAAAATGTATCTCTTTGGAGACCATTTAACTTAGTATAAAGCTTTTAGTCTTTTCAAGACCACGCCTTTTTGCCGTTATGTCATTTCAGTAGCTTGTTCTTATTTCTGGTTAAGCTTACACTGAACAGGCTCCTGTGTCCAGTTGTACTCTTTCCTGAGATTTCCCATCAGAACACTTCTACACATAAGAAAAGGAGTGATGATGAAAAGCAGGGTTATTAGTTTAAAATAGAGTTCACATTTATAGTAGAAATTCTTTTTTAATAATTATATTTATGTACATTATTTTCTTTGCAAAATTTTATGTGTTTTACAAAATAAAAGTTTCTAACTTCGCCCTGTATTTAATTTCCTACCTCTGAGGGAAGGGAACATTTTCTGACAGAAAATCAACTTGTGATCCCATCATCTGGCCACAGATTTCTCTCCCTCGGGCAGTGCGGTTGCAGAGACGTTCCTGGGCTCAGCTCTCAGACGTCTCCATCTCACCTCAGAGAACAAGACCAGTTAACATCTCCTCTGATGGGGGACCCAAGGGGGGGCAAACAGGGTTAGCAAACTTTTAATTTTTCTTAAAAAAAACTAAACTAAAAGAAATTTGTCTCAGTGCTGCATGGCTATCTGGACTACCCACCAAAAGCTAATTTCTTCAGATACGCTAAGCAGCAGTCCCCTGAGATTTCAACCCCCTGGGGATGACACTCAGGACTGCCATTTTCATACAGTGAATAAAGTTTTTTAAAGTTTTCACAATAAAAGATTGTAGTGTGGGTTTCTCATTCAGCATACTTGTACTGTCTAACCTTCCACTCCAGTCAAACCCTGGGCTTTGTTGGACACAACTTACAATAACATCCAGAGCAGTGACTATGCGCGTTGTCAGTACACATAGCATTTGTGTGTGCACACGCGTGGGGGTTGTGTGTGCATGCATGTGGGGTTGTGTGCACATGCTTGTGGGGTATGTGCACACACATGTAAAAGTGTGTGTGTACGCATGAGGGGTGTGCGCGTGTCTATCTGGGGGTGTGAACATGCATGTGTGTGGGAGTGTGCAAGCATGTAGCGGTTATGTGCACACATGTGTGGGGGTGTGTATGCACACTTGTGGGGGGTGTGCACGGGTGTGGGGCGTGTGTGTGTGTGTGTGCGTGCTAGGGATGATATGAAAGCAGAACAGAGTCAGGTTTTAGCAAGAAGTGTCTGGAACTGGGAAGACGTAAGCAGGTCGCCGTGGGTGGCACCTCCTTTCCCTGTCGGGGTGCCTGTCTACATCCAGAGTCAAACGGGAAAGGACACTCAGCTAGTGGCCAGGCAGCACCTCACGCTTAACTTGGCCATCTCCTTCTGAGAACTCGCTCCCTAAAGGTGGGGTCCATTTTGAGAACCCAGTCACAATGATGACCCGTACATGCCTTATGGATAATGTTTTGTTCAGCAAGCAATTTTGGGATTCCCCTACTACTGGCTTTAACAGTTATTAATTCCAAAATAAAAATTGCACAACTACTCTGTACCCATTTAATTATATAATGTGATTAACACCTTAATCTACACAGGTTAAAAGGCTGAGAGAACAATGTTTCTCTCCTTGTATAATCTCTCAGTCAGAATCACAGAAATACAAAAGGCTGTAACTTTGCACCAGAAACGTAAGCTGTTTGTGGGTTAAGTATTCCCAGATTCACTTAATTTAGTGAGTTTCATGGGTTCCACACCAAAAAGCACAAAGTGAGCACGACATGGTCTCTGCAACGGAATTCATTCTTGGACAGTACTGTCTACAGCTTATTTTTAAAAGATTTTTTTCTTCTGGTCAAAAAGGCCTTTACCTATATTTTCTTTATAAAATTACAAAGTTTGCATTAGGTTTTTGTGCATACTGTGAGACAAAAACCTAGTTTTATTTTTTTAAATGGACCATCATTTTCCCTCTGTGTTGAACAGCCCTTCCTTTCCTCATTAATTTACGATGCTGCTTTTGTGATGGGCACACGTTCTAAACCGATGGGTGTCTGTCTCTCAGCCCCCTTTGCGTGTCATCGGTTTGTCTGTATCTCCTGTATCTGTGAATATTATGCTTTCAGTTACTACAGATTTGCCATAACTTTTGAGGACCCAGTATAACAAGTCTCCTCTCCTTACTTTGCTCTTGACAAGGGTCTTGGCTATCCTAGGCCATTTTTTTAGATATAATCTAAATTCCACATGTCAATTGCCATAAATATTTCAGTTAAAATTTTGGCTGGGAGCCATCAAACTTATAAATAAATCAATTTGGGGAGAATTTCCACCCATTCTCTTCTTTTGCCATCTGTGCTTTTGGTTCCATATGTATTATAACTTTTGTAATATTAGATATTTTCCGATATAATCTGTGGGGGTTATATTGTGTTCTAGGTTTTGAGGAAAACATATCTTTATAAGGATTAAAGTCTTGAGAGCCAAAATGAAAAGAATCTTTGAATCATCTGGGGATGGTTCCCTTGCTTTATGATACAAAGCTCAAAGCTCCTAAGAGAAAAATGCAATTACTGAACAAGTCCTCTGAAAAGTCTCCACCTTTCCCAGCACCCCTGAAATTCCCCTGTGAGTAATTACTGCATGTAGGCTGCTATAATCAGGAGAACAGCACAGGGGAAAATACTGCCAAAGGAAAAAGGTTAAGTCTGTATAAATATTTTTTTCAATTTATTCTTTTGAGTTGGGCTCAGACTGCGCCATTTCCTAATTTCATGGTGCAAGTCATCATGAGACCTTTAAATTTTCCCAAGATTCTGCAATGCTGGCCAGTTTCCACCCTCGTTATATTTCTCTAGCAGTGTAAGGAGGCCAAAGACAGTGAGGGTAGGTACTACTAATAGCAACAGCAAAATTAGTTTTGATTTCTGAGTGCCTGTGAAAATGGTTAGGGGTGGCGCCTGTGGCTCAAGGAGTAGGGTGCCAGCCCCATATACCAGGGATGGCAGGTTCAAACCTGGCCCCAGCCAAAAAAGCAAGCAAGCAAGCAAGCAAGCAAGCAAGCAAGCAAGCAAGCAAGAAAGAAAGAAAGAAAGAAAGAAAGAAAGAAAGAAAGAAAGAAAGAGAAAAAAGAAAATGGTTAGCAAATAACCCTAGATATTTTACGCAAATGCTGTATTACTGCAATGAGTTAGTGACAAACACACTTTTCATATACATTTTTCTAACTTTCAATAAAAATAACTACTCTCTTCAAATGTAGTAATGTCTTTGTCACTAATCTGGTTTCAAAATCAAGCCTCTCTCCATTACACCACAGTATCACGCCAGGCCCATTCAAATCAATTTCCCAAGAATTATTGTCAAATATTTGCTAATTTCTGTGCTAGAAACTTCGGGTAACATACATGAGTGAGTAAGCTGTAGTTCTTTTCCTTAAATACTGGCTAAAAAAATAAAGTAGCTATAGGTACTACTGCTTGACATAGGTACAGTCAGATGTGCTGTATCCCGCAGGCATTGGCAACTGCTGGGCAGCCCTGAGTCCCCACAGACAACACCCAAGGTAGAACTTGGGACCGCACCTGCTACCTTTGTAACTCAGATGTTAGCAGAAGCCCTTCTGCCCGTGGACGCTATGTTTAAGACCAAATCCTAGAACTTACTCTTCTGTGAGTATCTGGCACAGTCCCAAATCTTAACTGAATTATATTCCCTCAATCTATAATCTGCTGACCTTCTGTGCATTTAGGAACCTGACATAACACTGACTGGGCAGGCAGTCCAGCCCAAGGGTCCCATTACTAATCTTACGGCTTGCTGTATCTCCCTGATTCATTTCCACTCTTTTTCTCTTTCTCTCTCATCAGAAGTTCTCCCACCTTATCATAGAAAATAATGCTATTTACATTTAGCACCCGTGGGGAACTTAACTTTACTCAGACTTGCCCATTAGAATATTTTTTGCAAAAATCATAATTTTTTGTGTATGTGAAATTCTGGCAAATAAAATATCTTGTTTATATTCTCGCCCCCCCCCCCATTTTCTGGGGACATTGCATTTATAGCAGTCAAAACAATTAATATTTAATTTAACTACAGCATAATTATTCTCAACAAACCATACTGGTATATAACTACAATGAGTTTTCTTTAGGAACTAGTGTAACTACTAGAAAGGCTAAAGGGCTGGCCAGGCCAGGAGCATATTTTATTGTTATTGCCATGTGTGGTGAATAAGTGCGTATACAAAAAGTTGATCTAGGGAGAGAGATCTACTTTCAGAATAGCTTCCCATAAATGCTTCATTAGGGGAAACACTAAAAATTCAAGTATAAAGGCAAAGTAGCATGGGGTAAGTGGCAGAAGGTTAATTTATGGCACAGACAGCAAAATATACCCTCGCATGGTTAAAACATGAGCTAACTCACACCGTGTGAAACAGAATTTCTAGATATGTTAGAAGTTTATCTTCAGTCCCTGCTCCAAGATCTTTTACAAAGCCCCAGGACATTCTGCAGCAAACTAAATGGGAACTTATGCAAATGTTTTCCATCTTTATTTTCCATCGTGATACATTTCTATCACTCAATTGTCTTAACAAATAATGATAGAAAATCTGATAATAATAGTATTTATTCAACTTGATTTTTATCTATGGGAATGCAAAGAACATAGAAATTTCTCTTTTTCTAAGCACTGTATTATAATAGTTAGCATTTGACGCCCGGGTAATCTTTTGGAGAATTTCTTATTGCCTTTCAGTAAATCTTGTGCACTGGAGTTAACCTGGTATTTACTTTGATGCCTTGGAAAAATCCCTGTGTGCTGTCTGCGGTCTCTATAAATTCAGCCAGTGGTTACCAAACTTTGAAGCAATTGCCGTCTGCCTGCATTTTAAAGTGAGTAATGGAGAAATTGCTGATTTCTTAAGCTGTTGCTATTGCAGAATTAATACATTTTTAAAGCAATTTTCTCTTGCTGTATTACTACTGCAAATTAAAAAGGTTTTCATCCTTTCTTCTGAAGTTTTGAAACATAGCCTGGATGGCAAATAGATGTAATGTTGTAGAAATAATCACCTTACCAGTATGGTTTGTTGAGTATAATTATGCTGTACATTGAATATTAATTCTTTTGACTGCTATAAATGCAAGGTCTCCAGAATCAACCACCCAATGATGGGTACTTACCCATGTCTTCAGATTAAAATATTTTTGCTTCAACTGGTTAATCGATTCTGGTCGCATTTCTTTTTTCTTTAATTTCAAGTTAATATGAAGTCACAAATGTTTAGTCTACATTGTTTTCATTTCTAAGGTAAAGTTCAAGTTGTAGCTGAGCCCCTCACCCAGGGGGCCTGCTGAGTGATATCCCGCCAGCCGCCCTGCCTTGTCCCCCTCCCTCCTATCTCCTCGCCCTTGTCAGACTATATTTGTGTTTTATCATTTGTGTGGACATGTAGTTGTTTATATATTGGTTTCATATTAGTATTGAGTACATGGATTTTTTTTCCCATTCTTGATACACTTCACTAAGAAGAATGTGTTTTAACTCCATCCAGGTAAACACAAAGACATACAGTCTCCATCTTTTCTTATGGCTGAATAGTCTCCATGGTGTACAAATAGCACAGTTTCTGGTTGCACTTCTAACAAAAAAGGGAGGTATATGAAAATTACTTGATTTTGTGTGTTGAATGTACAATGTCTAATTATGGTATTTTACATTTAACATAATTTGAAGCACTTTGCTGTTATTTTATGTATGTCTGTATTTTAACATTCATTCTGCTGTCTGGTGAAATTAGATGTGTAATCCAAGGATCACACAAATAGATTAAAGGTGTGTGGTGGCACCTACCCAGTAGCTCGTGTCTAAGCCCACGTCTGCACATATGAAAGGCCTGTCTGTGACACACTTCACTAATGTCACTGAAGCAAAAATGCTCAGTGTAACAAATGGTTTGGCTTTTCCTTCTCTCTCACTTACTCTCACATTCTTCCTTCCTTACTCCTTTTTACCTTTCCTTTTTGACTTGTTTGCATGATACCAAATCTCCAACTGGACCCACCTCATTGCCTCTTCAGTGGAATACAAGGCTTTCTTTTTTGTTGTTTTTTTTTGTTGTCATTGTTGTTGTTTCTCCATTCTTTTATTTATTTTATTTACAATTTATTTATTTTATTTTATTTTATTTTATGTTGTTAAATCATAACTTCATACATTTGTGCCTTTGTTGTAGTTAGGCATTTATACTCTACTCTGAATAGTTTTGAACTGTGCACAATAGTTTTAAACTGAACCCTTGCATTGCGCACAATAGGTGAGTGCCCACCAAATACCCTCCCTCTCCTGCCCTCCTCTGCCTGTAGCTGGGACTACAGGCACCTGCCGCAACTCCTGGCTAGTTTTTCTATTTTTAGTAGAGATGGGGTCTCAGTCTTGCTCAGGCTGGTCTTGAACTCCTGGGCTCAGAGATCCAATCGCCTGGAGCCCACTCTTTTCTAATTTCCAATGCACAGCAACACATAAATACTCAGCATCATCCCTCCTCCTGCCCTTCCCTCCCCTCCTTTCTCTCTCCTCCTTCTTTCTGGACTATAGTTGTGTTTCATCATTCATATGGTTATGTTGGCGATGATATATTGGTTTCATAATACTTTTGAGTACATTGTATACTCTGTTTTCCATTCATGAGATACTTTACTAAAAAGAATATGTTTCAGCTCCATCCATGTAAACATAAAAGATGTGAAGTTGCCCTCTTTTTATGGCTGCACAGTATTCCGTGGTGTACATATGCCACAATTTGTTCATCCATTCATGGGTCGATGGGCAGTTGGGATGCTTCCATGTCTTGGAAATTATTAATTGGGCTACAATAAACATTCTGGTGCAAATGTCTTTGTTGTAAAATCATTTTTGATCATCTGGGTATATACTTAGTAGAAGAGTGGCAGGATTGAACTCCTGTAGGTCTACTTTTAGTAGATTAGCCCACATCACAAAATCCCAAAACTACAGATATTGGCATGGGTGTGGAAAGAAGGGAACACTTACACTGCTGGTGAGAATGTAAGCTAATACGGCCTTTTTGGAAGAATGTGTGAAGAATGCTCAAAGGAATACTTGGCTTTTGTATAGACAGTGATGGTAGAGAAGAGAGAGTGAAGAAAACCATTGAACATTTTTTTTTTTATTAAATCATAGCTGTGTACATTAATGCGATCATGGGGCACCATACACTGGTTTTATATACCATTTGACATATTTTCATCACACTGGTTAACATAGCCTTCCTAAGCATTTTCTTAGTTATTGTGTTAAGGCATTTATATTCTACATTACTAAGTTTCACATGTACCCTTGTAAGATGCACCGTAGGTGTAATCCCACCAATCACCCTCCCTCTGCCCATCCTCTCTCCTCCCTCCCCTCCCTCTACCCCTTCCCCATATTCTTAGGTTATAACTGGGTTATAGCTTTCATATGAAAGCCATAAATTAGTTTCATAGTAGGGCTGAGTACATTGGATACTTTTTCTTCCATTCTTGAGAAACCTTACTAAGAAGAATATGTTTCAGCTCCATCCATGTAAACATGGAAGAGGTAAAGTCTCCATCTTTCTTTAAGGCTGCATAATATTCCATGGTGTACATATACCACAATTTATTAATCCATTTGTGGATCGATGGGCTCTTGGGCTTTTTCCATGACTTAGCAATTATGAATTGGGCTGCAATAAACATTCTGGTACAAATATCTTTGTTATAATGTGATTTTTGGCCTTCTGGGTATATACCTAGTAGAGGAATTATAGGATTGAATGGCAGATCTATTTTTAGATCTCTAAGTGTTCTCCAAACATCTTTCCAAAAGGAATATATTAATTTGCATTCCCACCAGCAGTGTAGAAGTATTCCTTTTTCTCCATATCCATACCAAAAATCTCTGGTTTTGGGATTTTGTGATATGGGCTAATCTTACTGGAGTTAGATGATATCTCAAGGTAGTTTTGATTTGCATTTCTCTGATGATTAAGGATGATGAGCATTTTTTCATATGTCTGTAGGCCGTGCACCTGTCTTCTTGAGAAGTTTCTCTTCAAGTCCCTTGCCCAGCCTGCAATGGGATCACTTGCTCTTTTCTTGATTATACGTTTGAGTTCTCTGTGGATTCTGGTTATTAAACCTTTGTTGGAGACATAACCTGCGAGTATCTTCTCCCATTCTGAGGGCTGTCTGTTTGCTTTACTTACTGTGTCCTTGGCTGTGCAGAAGATTTTTAGTCTGAACATATTTTACAGGTAGCAGTGACAAAACTGAAAAGCAGCATTTTGGGAAGTGCTCATTATTA
>CAUYPK010026168.1:0-11306 GCA_963574355.1 Loris lydekkerianus | reverse complement strand
GGCGAAGATGCTGCCAATTGCGAGGCATTTAATTGGGTTGGTAAGCTGAGGGTTGTTTTCGTTAAAAAGGGAGGTTGAAAGAAAACGTGGTTGGCCTATTAGTGCGAAGAAGATAATGCGCGTGCTGTATGCTGCTGTGAGGGAGGTGGCAATTAGAGTTATTAGTAGGGCTCAGGCGTTGGTGCTAGACGTGTTTGCTGTTTCAATGATCAGGTCTTTGGAGTAGAATCCTGTTAGGAAGGGAGTTCCGGTAAGGGCTAGGCTGCCGATTGTTAATGAGGATGAGGTGAAAGGTAGGGTTTTGAATAAGCCTCCTATTTTTCGAATGTCTTGTTCGTCGTTTAGGTTGTGGATGATAGAGCCAGAACACATGAATAGTATAGCTTTGAAGAAAGCATGGGTACAGATATGAAGGAAAGCTAGATGGGGTTGGTTGATTCCGATAGTTACTATTATTAATCCTAGTTGGCTTGAGGTGGAGAATGCCACAATTTTTTTAATGTCGTTCTGTGTTAAGGCACATATAGCTGTAAATAGAGTAGTGATAGCGCCTAGACATAGTGTTAGAGTTTGTATTGTTTTATTATTTTCTATTAGAGGGTAGAATCGAATTAGTAGGAATACGCCTGCTACAACTATTGTACTGGAGTGGAGTAGGGCTGATACGGGGGTGGGGCCTTCTATTGCCGATGGGAGTCATGGATGTAGTCCAAATTGGGCAGATTTACCTGTAGCTGCTAGTAAGAGGCCTATTAGTGGAAGTGTGTTGGTGTTAGGGTAGAGTACAAATATTTGTTGAATTTCTCATGAGTTTAAGTTTAATAGAAATCAGACTATTGATAAGATGAATCCAATGTCTCCGATGCGGTTAAATAGGATAGCCTGTAGGGCAGCTGTATTTGCATCTGTACGTCCGTATCATCATCCGATTAAGAGGAAAGACATGATTCCCACTCCTTCTCATCCAATGAAAAGTTGGAATAGGTTATTGGAGGTTACTAGGATTATTATTGTAATAAGGAAAATGAGAAGGTATTTAAAGAATTTGATTATTTGATGATCAGAGTTTAAATATCATATTGAAAATTCTATGATAGACCATGTTACAAATAGTGCCACAGGTATAAATAGGATTGAAAAGTATTCTAGTTTAAGGCTTGTTGATAGGTTTAGAGTTTGCGTGGTAATTCAGTGTCAGTTTCTGATGGGTGAGTCTTGATTTGAGTATACGAATATGAGTGCTGAAATTAGGCTAATGAAAAAGGCATGGGAGATAGATGATTTTACTAGGCTTGGGAAATTAATTTTATTGAGGTTATTAGTTAGAGATAATATGATTGGAAGGGTTAGGATAATCAATGAAGCTAGGGTTGTTGTTGATATTATTGTGTTAATTACTTTTATCTGGAGTTGCACCAATTTTCTGGTTCCTAAGACCAACGGATTACTTCTATCCTTTAAAAGTTAAGAAAGCCGCGGTTTTATACGTGGGTGCATGATTTAGCAGTTCTTGCAATTCTTTCTTGGTAGATGAGAAGGTTAGGTCTTCTATTATTAGATTCACAATCTAATGTTTTTGTTAAACTACATTTACAAAGTGTGGGACCTAGAATGAGTTTGGGGTTGAGGGATAGGGATAGTAGTGGAAGAATATGAAGTGATATTAGGGTATTTTCTCGTGTGAAAGAGGGTTTAATGTTGTTGTTGTGGAAAAAGTGTACTTGCCATGTTGGGTTATGGTGAATATATATAGGGAGTATAAAGCTGTGATGAGAGTGTTTAGGCCTGTAAGTATGATAGAGAGCTTTGATCACGTGAATGATGTAATGATAATTATTAGTTCACCAATGAGGTTGATTGATGGGGGAAGGGCTAGATTAGTCAGGCTAGCTGTTAGTCATCAGAGTGCTATTAGGGGGAGTAAGGTTTGT
Source organism: Loris lydekkerianus (assembly GCA_963574355.1). Classification (NCBI taxonomy): domain Eukaryota; kingdom Metazoa; phylum Chordata; class Mammalia; order Primates; family Lorisidae; genus Loris; species Loris lydekkerianus. Next base: position 9,375 of record CAUYPK010026168.1, on the reverse strand, counting down.
AGGCCTCGGGCTAGGATTATAGTTCGACTATGGATGCGCTCGTAGTTTGAGTTGGCCAAGCAAAATATTATGGATGATGTTAGACCGTGGGCGATTATTAGGGCTGTTGCTCCTATAAAGCTTCATGGGGTTTGGATTAGAATTGCTATGATTACCAGGGCTATGTGGCTTACTGATGAATAAGCGATCAAGGATTTCAGGTCTGTTTGTCATAGACAGATGGAGCTAGTTATGATTATACCTCATAGTGATAAGATTAAGAAAGGGTAAGATATAGAGTTTGTTAATGGGTTGAGGATAGTTGTGATGCGTATTATTCCATATCCGCCTAGTTTTAGAAGAATAGCCGCTAGGACTATGGACCCTGCGATTGGGGCTTCTACATGGGCTTTGGGGAGTCATAGGTGGGTTCCATATAGAGGTATTTTCACTATGAAAGCTATTATACATGCGATTCATATGAGGTTATTTGATCATGAGTTGAGTGATACATTTTGGTTAAATAGGGGTAAGATGTGAAGATTTAGTGATCCTAAGAAGTTTTGGGTGTAGATTAGAGTAACTAGTAAGGGGAGTGAGCCTAGAAGTGTATAGAATAAGAAGTATAGTCCGGCGTTTAGGCGTTCCGTTTGGTTCCGTTTGGTTAGTAAATGTAGAATGTAAATGTCTTAACACAATAACTAAGAAAATGCCAGGAAGGCTATGTTAACCAGTGTGATGAAAATGTGTCAAACAGTCTATAAAACCAGTGTATGGTGCCTCATGATCACATTAAAGTACACAGCTATGATTAATTAATTAATTTTTTAAAAAGAAAGAAATGTTCTATAAATGTCAGTTAGGTCATTAAACCTAGTATGTAATTTAACTTCTCTTTCTCGTTGTTGATTTTTACTTCTGGATGATCTGTTCATTACTGATAGTGAAGTGTGAAAGTCCTCTACCATTATTGTATTATAGTCTATCTCTCTTTTGTTCTATTGTTTGCTTTATATACTTGGGAGCTCTGGACTTGGACACACAAATATTTATCATTGTTATATCTTCTTGTTGAATTTACCACTTTATCATTATTGTACATATAGTGATCGTCTTTCTCTTTTTTTTACAATCTTTGATTTGTAGTCCATTTTATGTGATCTAAATATAGCTATTTCTGACCTATTTTTGTTTCCAGTTACGTGAAATAACTGGTACCACCCCTTTACTTTCAGTCTGTCTTTATAGGTGAAGTGGGTTTCTTGAAGACATCATAGAGCTGAGTTTTTGTTTTTGTTTTTTTTTCTGTATCAACTACTCTAATCCTCTTAATTGGAGAAGTGAGACAATTTACATTCACTGTTGTTATTAATAAGAAATTACCAGTGTCATTTTGTTGTTTGTTTTCTGGATGTTTTGATAGTCTGTCTTTCCTTTCTTCCTTCCTTTCATCTGCTTCTGTGTCTTTGTGTTTAAGTGATTATCTCTATTATTATGATTGAATTTGTTGCTTTTTATTTTTAGTGAATCTGTTATAGATTTTTGTGTCATGGTTATCAGGAGGCTTACAAAAAATACTTTGGGTGAAATCTTACAAGGGTATATGTGACAAGGGTATATAAATTTAAAGGTATGACAATTTATGTTTAGATCACAAATATTAATAGACACATATTTTGCAAAATATACCAAAAAACATAACACCCTCCCAAAATATACCAAAATGTACCAAAAAAATACTTTAACTCCATCCCTCCCTTATTTCCCCTTTCAGCTATTTTAATTTACATATTTTTATGTTGTCTATCTCTCAACTGGTTGCTATAGCTATTATTGTTTTTGATAGACTTGCTTTTAGGCTTCATACTATAGTATGGTTAGATCTTACACCACAAATACTGTAATAGAGTTTGCCCATGTACTTAACTGTACCAGTGAATTTGATACCTTGAAAAGTTCTCTTTTGCATGTTAGGGTTTTTGTTCTCTCAAACTGAAAAACATTTCTTTCACAATGGGTAAGGTGGTGGGAAATCGCTCAGCTTTTGCCTGGAAAAAACTTCATCTGTCCTTCACTTTTTGTGTGTGTGTGTGTGTGTGTGTGTGTGTGTGTGTGTGTGGTTTTGGCCAGGGTTGGGTTTGAACCCACTACCTCTGGCATATAGAGCCGGTGCCCTACCCCTTTGAGCCACAGGCACTGCCCACATTTTTTTTTTTGACTGAGTTTCACTAAGTTGCCAAGGGTAGAGTGCCCTGGCATCATAGCTCATAGCAACCTCAAAGTCTTGGGCTTGAGAGATCCGCTTGCCTCAGCTCTTAAATATCTGGGACTACAGGCAACAGCCACAATGTCTGGCTAGTTTTTCTATTTTTAATAGAGATGGGGGTCTCACTCTTGCACAGAGTGAGAACTCCTAAGCTCAAGTAATCCACTTGCCTTAGCTTCCCCAAAGGCTAGGATTACAGGTGTGAACCACCACGCCAAGCTTATCCTTGACATTTGAATGACAATTTTGCTGGATATAATATTCTTGAATAGCAGTGTTTGGGGTAGGATTTTTTAGCACTTTGAAAATGTCATTCCACTCTTCTCCTACATATAGGATTCTATTCAAGAAGGCCATGCCAGATAAATCAGAGCTCCTTTATATGTTATTTGTTTCTTATCTCTTGCTGCTTTAAAATCTTCTCTTTGTCCTTAACCTTTGAGTTTGTCTGGGGGTAGACTTATTTGGGATGAATCTGTTGCTCTATGATCGTCCTGTACCTGGATATTTATACCTTTCTCAAGGTTTGGGAAGTTTTCTGCTATTATTTTCTTTGAATAAACTTTCTAACTCTTGCTCTTATTCATCTCCCTCTGAATAGCAATAATTCATAGATTTAAAGCAAAGTACAGTGACTCATGCCTGTAATCTCAGCACTTTGGGTGGTTAAGGTGGGAAGACTGCTTAAGGACAGGAGTTTCAAAACTTCCTGGAAAACACAGTAAGACCCTATCTTTACAAAATACAAAAAAAATTAGCCAGCTATGGTAGTACACACCTGTAGTCTCAGCTATTTGGGAGGCTAAGAAGAGAGAATTAATTGCTTGAGCTCAGGAATTTGAAGTACAGTGAGCTATGATTTGGCTGCAGTACTTACTCTAGACTGGTCAATGAAGTAAGACACTGTCTCTAAAAATAATAATAATGAACTTTTAGATTTGGTATTTTGTTATTTTCTATATATTGTAGGTAGACTTTGTTCCTTTTTAAAATTTTCTCCACTTTCAAAATACCAAGGTCTTTCCTACAGTTACTAATATTGTTTTCTGTGCATTAAATAATTAATATTACCAAAAGAATATCTGACTTTTGACATCATTACCTAAGAGATGATCTCCAGAAGAGTGTCTTGTTTGTGTAGGGCTTTGGCCATCCAATGTCTAACAATGTAACTTATGATGGGCATTTTAAGCCATGTGGTATCTATCTCTGGGAGTATAGGATATAAAGGTTACCCATGCTTGCAGTCAATTATGGAGCACCAGTAAAACTATGGAGAATAGGCTTACATGAGCTTCCCTGGTTGGCAACACTCTGGGCATGTTCTCATACATCATACTGGAAAGGTAATGCTGTCCATAAGTCCACAAGAAGAGGAGCATGTAAATTTGCTGCTTTTTTTGGACTCCTCACTATTCACTTCTTCCTTTGGTGGATTTTAATTTTCATTCTTTCACCGTAACAAATCATAAATGTTTAGTACAACACCTTTCTGTGCATACATCTAACCAATTAACAAACTTGAAGGTGATCTTGAGAACCCTCAAACTTATAATTTGTAGCAGAAATGAGGGTAGTTATGAACTGTACTCCCTAACTTTGCAATTAGTTAACTTCACATCTTCAGATGATGTTTATATTTTTTCATAATATCAATTAATTAGTCATTACCTCTAAAAGAACCCCATTTTAATTTCATCAGGAAAATGTGATTTATTATAAAAACAAATCTGTGAGAACTACCAAGATATTGACTTCCCCCATATGAAAAGGAATTATTCAGATGTAGTATATATAATTTCCCCTCAACAAACTTGCCTCAACTTTCAATGGGGTCACATCCAGAAAAACATATAGTAAATTGAAAATGTCTTTAAGAAGAAAATGCATTTAATACACCTAACCTACTAAACATCATAACTTAGCCTAGCCTACTTTAGATGTACTCAGAACACTTACTTTAGCCTACAATTGGGCAAAAGCAAATACAAGCATATTTTAAAATAAAATGCTAACTATATCATGTAATTTAATGAATATTGTACTGCAAGTGAAAAACAGAATGGTTGGATGGGTACCTAAAGTATGGCTTCTATGTAATGTGTATTTTCTTCACACAACACCATTATAAATTTCAAAAACAATATCATTTCATTAAATTGTCCTATGTCACCAAAGAACATATTATAAAAATTCTTAGGAAAGTTTTCATAATTTTAAAGAACAACTATATTATATCCTAACGGCTTTTTATGATATATTTTCTTTAAAGGGCATCAAATTGATAATTTTGATTAATAAGGTATGAAATAGTATTTTAAGGATTAATATCAAAGTTATAATCTAAAAGAGCACAAAGAGACACCTGAAAAGGAATTAACACACACTTGGAAATTGTTCCTTTTCACATTTCAGTTGGTCAAATTAACTTTTCTCTTATTCTGCAAATTAAAGGAAAAATTATTACCAAATTAATTGTGCGTTCAATATCACTTAAACAAATACAAAAAGATCAAAAAAACATAGATCTATAACCAAAAGTTGAAAGACCATGTTGATTACTATCTATACCCCTTATTCAAGTTCAATTCAACCTGTTATAATCACAGCAGAGAGTAAGTTGAAAATGTCTTTAAGAAGAAAAGATTTTAGATTCATGATCACAAATGTTTCTCTTTATAGCCTTTTGCTTTATAACCTCATAAATCTGTGAGAAACAACAGACTTAATGAGGATTTTCCATGTGATAATGTTCATGAATTTTAGTAATGACCCAGTTACTATTTCATGAGCACCACACTGAATTTCTTTGTAAGGTCAAGGTTAGTGACTTGGCATTGAAAAAGCAGATGAAGATGGGGAGCAGAGGCAAGATGGCCAACTGGAGCCAGCTTTCCACAGAAGGTCCCATCCAGAAGGAGAGTGAAAGGACAGATGTTTAGCAAGCTGATGGTTTGGAACTGAGCCAAGAGAGAAGGTTGAAGAATGCACATCAACCCTGCTGAGGTGAGCTGAAACTCCAAGGAAACAAACAATAAGTATAAAATCCATTGCCAAGTAGATGAGAGTCCCCTCCCCCATGAGAAGGGCTCACAGTATACTTTATACAAAGAAGCGAGCAGAGTTCAGATCTCCTCCAATTTTATGTCAAGGATGAGGCCTTCTAAAAACCAGAACTTCTTCCCAAGAGAGGACATACTAGTGTGCCATGGCACTCTTCCACCAGGCATAAAACTGTATAAAACAGTATACATTCTCTATCTGCAATTCTGAATTCCTAGAACTCCCCTCAACTTTCACCCCAAGGTCGGGAAGTCTGTCACCCATGGAGTCCAAATTCTTGGACATTTTTTCAAGAGGTGTGGACAAGGCATGGGCTGTTACTGGTCTGTTCTGATTCTATGGCATGGGAATAAGGAGAAGAAGATGAACTGAGGGAACCATACAGGAGAGGGAGAGGTAGTACCCTATGGCACAGAGAAGCAGTGCCACTGGCAAGAATAATAGGGCTCACACCCCTGGGGATAATTCGGAGAGATGCTCCCTGCTTCTCTGGGGAACCAGAGGAAGCCAGGCATCTTCTCTGGTGGCAGCCACTGGCAGAACAGATCTGTGCTGGTGAGTAAAGGGTATGCCTGAGGTGGTACCTGCCTAGGCTGGGCCCAGCAAGGATGAAGACCAGAATATGCATGCACAGAGATGGCATACTCCCAGGGTGAAGCTGAGCCAGAAGGACTGCATTAGTGAGACTAAGAAGCACCCGGCCCACAGGGGATCATAGCTGAGAGAAAAGCAGGTGGGGAGAGGCAGAAACTGAGAGCTGAGTGTGAAGCTCTAACTGCACCCACTCCAACACAGAGGGCAATGGAGACAGACATACCAGCGCCAGGCAGCAGCACAGACTCGGACTGAGTCACAATTTCTGTGAAATCAAATGGCTCCTGGTCCACAGGTGAATATAGCTGGGACAAAAACAAATTCTGCAAAAATATAAGTGTTAGCAACATCAATCAGGGGCAGGGCTGGAACTGAGTGAACTGCCCCAGCCTCCAGTAAGCACCTGAGGTTGCCAGGCCTTGGCTCTCCTTGCAGGATATAATGGCAGAGAGCAGTGGCCTGGCCAAGGAGACATAGATCTCCCTGTGACTCAGGCAGGCACAAAGCCCTGGAGCATTTGGTCCTTGGAGAGAACTGGGTCACACCCCTGTGGGGTTACTAGTGACTGGGTGTGACAGAGGTGCAAGATGGGGAAGGAGGCAACAAACTTCCTGGACTAATTCATTTGCTGGGTGGGTTCTTCTGATTTCATGGAGCACTGGAGTGAGTCATACTCAAGCTGCCAACAGACCCTTGCTATCTATTTGCCAGAGATCTCTTAACCTCTCCCACCTGAGACCAGTGCTGACTGGGTCAACTGTATTGGACCTATCAGTGGATTTTTTTGATTGGGCCAATCACCCAAAGACTGTCCAAAGTGGTACCCAGAGTGTGTGGTTGTGGGAAGGTTTGAATTTCCTTTTCCAGTTGTCACCCATGAAGGGTGAGGTGACTTAATTGCTGGTATCTCTCCACAGCTGAGACTTCAACCCAGAGTAACAGATTCACTAGGGTTGAATAGAGACCAGCTGAAAACAAGACAGAGCTATTTAACCCCACCACACCAAGCAGTTCCCCAGTGTTTCAGGCTGTAGCACTGTATGGGTGCTTTGCAAAGCTCTAGGGGAAAAGGTACAGACACAAGTCCCAGCTCTTGGGAAAAGGGCTGGTTAATCACTACTCCAGGAGCCCCCAACCCCACTTCACCTTATCTGCTCATCTAACCAAATGGTGTAAAATAATCATGGGGTAGAATCAGTGGAAAAACTCCTTTAACATGAATAAGCAGAGTAGATCGACTCCCCCAAGGAACGACATGGCAGCCACAACTGAAGATCCCATTCATAAACAAATGTCTGAGATGTTAGAAATAGAATTTAGAATTTGGATTGAAAATAAGATTAATAGAATTGAGATAAAGTTGGAATTAGAAATTCAAGGAGCATCCCAAAAGTTGTCTCAAGAATTCAATAAATTCAAAGACAAAATCACCAAAGATTTTGACACATTGAGACAAGAACTTGCAGCCCTCAAAGATCTGAGAAATACAGGATAATTCCTCAGTAACAGAATGGATCAGGCAAAAGCTAGGATTTCTGACACTGAAGACACACTTTTGAACGCTCCCAACACTCAAAGAGGAAGAGAAGTGGAGAGCAAAAATGGAACATTCTCTCAGAGAGCTCTAGGATAATTAAAAGAAAACTAATACTCACCTTATAGGAATTACTGAAGGCAAGGTGGTTGCTTCAAAAGGTACAGATGCTCTACTTCATGAGACACTGAAGGAGAACTTCCCAAACATGCCAAGAGATTCTGAAATTCAAATAGCAGACAGTTTTAAAACCTGACTCAACCTGAATAAAACATATCCTAGGCAGATTATAAGTAACTTTGCCCAAGTTAAAATGAAAGAGAAAATTCTGCAAGCAGCCAGACAGAAGAAACCCAAAACCTACAAGGGGAAGAATATTAGAATGAGTGCAGATCCTTCTGCTGAAACTTTTCAAGCTAGAAAAGTCATTGACTTTTAATTTCCTAAAACAAAATAACTTTCAACCCAGGATCCTTTATCCAGCGAACTGAGTTTCATTTATGATGGAGAAATTCAATACTTTACTGACATTCATATGTTGAAGAAATTTCATAACTAAACAGGCTTTCCAGGATATTCTCAGACCTACCCTCCATAATGACTAGTGCAATCATATACCACAAAAATAAAATCACTCAGAAACTTTTGATCAAATTCCAACTTCCATAGTAGCAAAAGGATTCAAAACATCCACTGGACTTTAAAAAAACTCAATACCCAAAATTCTATCAGGCTTCTCAATATTCTCCATTAATGTAAATGGCTTAAATTGTCCTCTAAAGAGGCACAGGCTGGCTGACTGGATTAAAAAACTCAGGCCAGATATCTGCTGCATATATGAATCTCATCTTACCTTAAAAGATAAATACAGACTCAGGGTGAAGGGATGATCATTTATATTTCAGGCAAATGAAAATCAGCAAAAAGTAGTTATTGCAATTTTATTCACAGATACAATAGGCTTTAAACCAACAAAAGTAAGGAAAGATAAGGACGGTCGCTTCATATTACTTAAGGGTAACACTCAACATGATGAGATTTCAATTATTAACATTTATGCACTCAACCAGAATGCACATCAATTTATAAGAGAGACTCTAACACACATGAGCAACTTGATTTCCTCCAACACCATAATAGTCAGAGATTTTAACACTCCTTGAGCAGTATTGGATAGATCCTCAAAAAAGAAGCTAAGCAAAGAAATTTTAGACATAAACTTAACCATTCAACAATTGTATTTAGCAGACATCTACACAACATTTTAACCTAACAAAACTGAATACACATTCTTCTCATCAGCCCATGGAATATACTCCAAAATTGATCACATCTTAGTTCACAAGTCAAACCTTAGCAAATTTCAAAGAATAGAAATTATTCCTTGCATCTTTTCAGACAATAATGGAATAAAAATGGGACTCAACAACAATAATCTGCATACTCATACAAAAACATGGAAACTAAATAAACTTATACTGAATAATAGCTGGTCATAGATAAAATTAAGAATAAAATTACCAACTTTTTGGAAAAAAACAATAATGAAGACACAAATTATCAGAACCACTGGGATACCGCAAAGGCAATCCTAAGAGGGAAATTTATAGCACTGCAAGCCTTCCTCAAGAGAACAGAAAGAGAGAACGTTAACAACTTAATGGGACATGTCAAGCAACTGAAAAGGAAAACATTCTAATCCCAAACCCAGCAGAAGAAAAGAAATAACCAAAATTAGAGCAGAATTAAATGAAATTGAAAACAAAAGAATTATACAACAGATCAATAAATAAAAAAGTTGGTTTTTTGAAAAGGTCAATAAAATAGATAAACCTTTGGCTAACCTAACGAGGAAAAAAAGAGTAAAATCTCTAATTTCATCAATCAGAAATGGTAAAGATAAAATAACAACAGACTTCTCAGAAAATCAAACAATCCT
>CAUYPK010026165.1:0-15067 GCA_963574355.1 Loris lydekkerianus | reverse complement strand
AGAGAATTACTTGAGCTGAGGAGTTAAGAGGTTACTGTGAGCTATGATGCCACGGTACCCTACTGAGGACGACAAAGTAAGACTCTGTTTAAGAAAGAAAGAAAGAAAGAAGGAAGGAAACAAAGAAAGAAAGAATTTCCTTTCTGATAGGAAAACCATAATATTTTAGTTTCTTTGTGAAGCCCTGAATTTGGGCTTTAGTTAGCTTTGCTTCTCTATCCCAGATTTTGCTACTGATAGGTGAGGGAACAGAGATGAAAGTAGAGCTCTTCATTCAAGAGTGGGAGTGGTATTTGGCTGCAGCAGCTGCCAGGAGTGGCCAGGAGAGAGGTTTATCCTGAGTTTCAGACCCTTAAAATATTAGGCTGTGGCAAAGTGAGGAAGCTGCTTTTTCAGCACTTCTGTCTTCTCCGGCCTTCCTCTTACTGCATCTGCCCCTATCCCCAGGCCCTGGATTGCCTGGGTATTCTGACTTGCTATGTTAGTCAGACAGGATTTTTTTAGAGCAGAGCAAGGATATGAGAAGTAACAGTAAGTTAGAACTGGTAAGGGCACCTTAAAACATGCCTTTGTGTTATATGGCAGTGGATAAAGTCCTCATTAACACCTCACCACTGCTAAGGGATACTATTTGGTAATTATGTGAAAGGGCTTTTACAAGTTGTAGAAATGAAGGGTATTATTATTATTATGAAGAGTACTGAATTAGACCCTTGGGCCAACTATAGGTTTCTAATAAGCCAATATAGGGGTTTACAGATGTCTACATAGTGTGATTTGAGAGGTGTCATTTAACATCTTAGCACCGATTAATTTGTCAAATAACTAGCTGTTACCTTGGCAATTGGAGCAGGGCTCTGGCAGTATGGGACCTGGGATAGGAAAGTTTTGCCTAGATGCTGGGGGTGAGGGCAGGAGGCCTAGAATGAACTTCTGGGATTAAGTGATATACCATGTGTAAAATACCTAGCACAGTACCTGGCATGGAGAAAGTGCTTAATATAAAAATATTAAGGTAGGTGTTTCTGGAAAAATGGGGAGCACATGGGAACTGCTTGGAGGAGCAGTTTGGAGGAAGGCCAAGGCACTGAGTGAGTGGCAGCTATGTTGGAAAGGGGAGCAAATGAGAAGGAAATAGAGGGAGTAGAGGAAAAAAGCCAATTTGGCTGACCTGTGGAGAAATGTAAGGACTATTTGAAGGCCCTTCACATTCCCATGTTGAAAGGCCTACGTAGGTGATAAAAAAAAAAAAAAGGGCTGGTTTTATTTTGCAGTTAAGAAGGTCATTTTAAATCTTTTCCATTTCACTCTAAGAAGCCTTTGAAATGTCTATTCCACACAGAAATCATGCAGATTGGTAACCTGTTGGCATGAGAAATTACATACTTTTCTCTGGACCCTCCTGATGGAGTAATAATATATTGCAACAAAATCAAGATAATTAACATGACTCATGTTGCTTTCTTTCTTTTATCTTTTTTTTTAAATTTCAGAATATTAGGGGCTTTCTTTAAAAAAAAAGACAAAAAACTTGTGTTTAGCTAGATTAAAGAAACAAAATTCATGCCAGTATTTAACAAAACATTGGTTGAAACCAGATTAGGGCTGTTACTGTTACTCACATGCCCATCCAGGCTTACGTTTCTTCCCCAGAGAACAGATAGTTTCCAAGATTTTGCTTTGAATTTCCAAGTCTTTGGTACTCAGTAAGCTTCTGTGCTTCTTCCTTCCCTACCATGGCTCTTAGCTCTGCTGGATGCTTTCAGAAGAGGAGGGACTGCTACAATGTTTGCATACAGATTGCAATCATGAATGTATAAAAAGCAAGGCAGGCCCCAAACACCAGTTATCATCATCATCAAACCCTGCCACATCCCAGAGCCACAGAACAAGGACTCCAGGAAGGAATTATGTTGTGATTCTAGATATCAAAATGTCACATTGTGTTGGCCAATTCCTGCAGATGTTGTCAAGCAAGAGGCATCATGAGACATTGAAAATTCTCTTTGTGAGCATAGAGTGCCAAACATCAGTCTCTCCTCTCTCCAGAGTGAAAAACTAGACTGTAGACTGGACTCTTCCTTTTTCCCTCCAGCTCCCTGATGTAGCTCAAAGCCAAGGGCAGGGTTCCCTGCCCCATCTGCAGTCTTTCATCTGGCCTGTTCACTAGGCTATCTGGAAATGTTTCTACAAAGTTATAACCACAACACAATGGCATGTTCTTGTCGGTGTGCTGCCTGTATGGGCAAGCATGATTTAAAGGAACTCTTTAAATGATTTCTAGGACTTTATCTGGGAAACTGCATAAAGTTGGTTAGATTGTGAGTGTAAACTTTGTGAGGTTTTAAATTTGTTTTTTATTTGTCCTGCTTCCTGCTCTCTTCATCTTTTCTTCACCAGCCCCTAGCTGTTTTAACTCAGCAACAGTTCCTCTTCCTTTGGACCATGGTTTTCTCTCTTGCTCATCCTTGTCCTCCCTACCCACGAGGCACTAGGACCGAGAACAAGGTGTAAGCATTACCCTTTTCATGTTCTGCTTTTTCTCCATGCCCATGAACTTATCCAGAGCTCCTGCTGCTTCTACCTCTCTTTTAGCCTCATTGCATATGTCTTTGAGATTCTGGGACAATCATTGGAGCCACATGATGTATGTGAAAGCCATTATAGCTTAAAGAAAGAACAGTTTGCTGTGTCAGGTTTCTGAATAAATTGTGATTGGGCTGATGAGCCTGAAATAGTCTGGCAGGAAAATGGCCTTTGTATGTGCTTTTCCTATATGTGGAATGCTATTCCCAGCTTTTTACCTTCTAAACCTAGCAACCACTACATCTATTATTTCTGCAAAGCTCAGCTGAGACATCTTCACCTCCTTTGGGAAGTTTTCAATAAACTCTGCTTCACTGACCTTGTTCTGCCTCTTATGTACCACTAATAACAGTTAATATTTATTTGTTTCTTCTTAAGTGACAAACACTTTACATGTATTAACTTATTTAGTCCTTACGATCATTCTGTAATATATGTACACAATTATAATTCTCATTTTATAGATGAAGAAATTGAGGCAGTGGCAAGTTAATCAATTTGCTGAGAGATACACAGTTAAGAGGCAGTCAGGTTGAAATTCAAACCTGGGCATTAAGGCTCTAAAGCTTTCATTCTACTGCCCTTCCTTCCTTAGCATAGACAATGAAACGTTTATTCCCACTAGTGTAATGATCCAGTTTCTTGTCCGTATCCACAACTGGATTGAAAATTCTGTGCAGGGCAGGAATGATGTATTTATTTTCCTATTCCTAGGACCTGGTGCAGTGAAAAGTGCAAAATAGATTCTCAATAAATGTTAAATGGATGGGCTCAGAGCCTGTGGCTCAAGCGGCTAAGGCGCCAGCCACATACACCTGAGCTGGCAGGTTCAAATCCATCCCAGGCCTGCCAAACAACGATAGCCAGGCGTGACGGGCGCCTGTGGTCCCAGCTGCTTGGGATGTGGAGGCAGGAGACTCGCTTGAGCCCAGGAGTTGGAGGTTGCTGTGAGCTGTGATGCCATCTACCCAGGGTGACAGCTTGAGGCTCTGTCTCCGGAAAAAAAAAAAAAAAAAAAAAAAAGTTAAATGGATGGATTAGTACGTGATTTTGCTGAAATACAAAGTGCAAGGCTTTTGGAATCAGAAGACCTGGATTTGAATCCTGGTCCTGCCTATGTAATCCTGATAAAATAATATAATTTTTCTAGCCTCAATTTTTTTTGTAAAATGGGAATAAGCTGTATTGAGAACTCTTGTGCTAAAGATTACATAGGATGGTGTTTTCAGTATATGTGCTGCCAAAGCAAGCATTAGGATGATGTTTTCAAAACACCTAGCACAGTATTTGTGTTCAGAGTGTTCAGTGATTTTTATCCATCCATCCATTCATTCTTCCATCCATCCATTCATCCAACAAATAATCAATGAGAATCTGAAATGTACCAGGCACTACAATATTAGATATACACTAAACAAAACAGAGCTCCTACCTTGTGGAGTTACTTTGTAGTGGAGGAGGGGGATACAATAAATGAGTAAACAAGTTAAAAATATGTAACATTTATAAAGTAAAAGTAGAGTAACTAGAGGGCTACTTTATTTATTTAGTTAGTTATTTTTCCTGATTGTTTTTTATTGTTTGAGGTTGGTTGAGGGTACAAAGAATTAGGTTGTACTGATTACATTTGTTAGGTAAAGTCCCTCTTACAATTGTGTCCTGCCCCCAAGAGGTGTGCCATACACAGTGAACTCTCATTCCCCCACCTCCCCTCTACCCTCTCCCTCCTTCCCCTACCCCCTACAAGTAGATGTATTAGATCATCTACTGCCTTCATATTAGAATTTGAGTAAATTGGATTCTTGCTTCTCCATTCTCATGATGCTTTACTAAGAATGTGTTTCAACTCCATCCAGTTTAATACAAAAGATGTAAAGTCCCCATCTTTTTAATGACTGCATAGTATTCCGTGGTATACATATACCACAGCTTGTTAATCCATTTTTGTGTTGGTGGGAATTTAGTTTGTTGAAAATTCTGGCAATTGTAAATTGAGCTGCAATAAACTCTAGTACAAAGGTCGTTATGATAAAATGATTTTTTTTTTTTTTTTTCTTCTGGGTAGATGCCTAGTAATGGGATTGCAGGATCAAATGGGAGGTCTAATTTGAGTTCTTTGAGTATTCTCCATACTTCCTTCCAAAAAGGCTGTATTAGTTCTCAATCCCATCAGCAGTGTAAAAGTCTTCCCTTCTCTCAACATCCATGCCAGCATTTACAGCTTTGAGTGTTTGTGATGTGGGCTATTCTCATTGGGTATAGGTGATATCTCAAGGTGGTTTTGATTTGTATTTCTCTGATGATCAGGAAGATGAATATTTTTTCAAATGTTTGTTAGCCATTCATCTGTCTTCAGCAGAGAAGGTTCTGTTCGTATCTCCTGCCCAGTGGTAGATGGGATTGTTTACTCTTTTTTGTTGTTGATTAATTTTAGTTCTCTGTAGATTCTAGTTATCAACCCTTTGTCAGATTCATACTCTGCATATATCTTTTCCAATTCTGAAAGTTGTCTTTTTCCTTTACTTTTTCCTTTACTTCTTAGCTGTGCAGAAGCTTTTCAGCTTAAGCCCTATTTGATAATTTTTGTTGTTGTTGTGATGGCCACTCAAGTTTTGGTCATAAAATCTTTCCCCTGCCTAAAATTGTAAAGAGTTTCCCCTACCCTTTCGTCTCAGATTTTTATTGTTTCATGAGTTAGATTTAAGTCTTTATTCATCTTGAGTCAGTTGTTGTTACTGGTGAAATGTGTGGGTTGAGTTTCAGTCTTTTACATGTGGTTATTTAGTTCTCCGAGCAACATTTGTTGAATAGGGATTCTTTTCCCCACTGTATGCTTTTGTTCAGTTTCTCAAAGATCAAATGGCAAGTAGAGACTGGTTTCAACTCTTGGTTTTCTATTCTGTTTCATATATCTATATCTCTATTTTTGTACCAATACCATGCTGTTTTGATTACTGTGGACTTGTAATTGCTTGAGTAGGGTGATGCCTCCAGCTTTGTTTTTTATTACTAGGAATAGCCTTAGCTCTATGCATTTTTTTCTGGTTCCAGACAAAACAAAGTACTATTTTTCCAGTTCTTCAAAATATGATGTTGGTACTTTAAAGGGGATTGCATTGAATCTGTAGATTGCTTTGGGTAGAATGGACATTTTGATAATGTTGATTCTTTCTAGCCAAGGGCATGGTATGATCTTACTTCTGTTAATGTCGTATGCAATTTCTTTCCTTATGGTTTCATAACTCTCTTTGAAAAGGTCTTTCACCTCTTTTGTTAAGTGTATTCCTATGTATTTCATTTTCTTTGAAGCTACTGTGAAGGGAATTGTGTCTCTGATTTGCTTCTCAAATTGGCTGTTATTGGCATATAGAAAGAATACTGATTTGTGGATATACACTGGGATGTTACTGTATTTCCTGATCACTTCCAGTAGTAATGTGGTTGAGTCTCTGGGGGTTTCTAAGTATGAGATCATATCAGAAAAGAGGGAGAGTTTTACCTGCTCTACCCCCATTTGGGTGCCCTTTATATCCTTCTCTTACCTGATTTCATTGGCTAGAACTTCCAGCACAATGCTGAATAGTAGTTGTGACAGTGGACATCCTTGTCTGGTTCTAGTTATTTTTTTTTATTCTTGAAGGTCTTTTTAGGTTTTTTTTTTTTTTTTAATTGTTGGGGATTCATTGAGGGTACAAAGAACCAGGTTACACTGATTGAACTTGTTAGATAAAGACGCTCTTCCAATTGTGTCCCACCCCTAAAAGGTGTGCCACACACTGTGACCCCCCCTACCTCCTCCTTCCTTCCCTCTCTCTACTCTCCCCTTCCCCCACCCTCACATGTACTAGGTCATTAATTGTCCTCATATCAGAATTGAATACATAGGATTCTTGCTCCTCCATTCTTGTGATGCTTTACTAAGAATAATGTATTCCACTTCCATCCAGGTTAATACAAAAGATGTAATGTCTCTATCATTTTTAATGATTGAATAGCATTCCATGGTATTCATATACCACAGCTGGTGAATCCATTCTTGGGTTGGTAGGCATTTGGGCTGTTTCCACATTTTGGCAATTATGAATTGAGCTGTGATAAACAGTCTAGTGCAAGTGCTTTTATGGTAAAAGGACTTTTTCTTTTGGGTAGATGCCCAAGTAATGGGATTGCAGGATCAAATGGGATGTCTAGTTTGAGTTCTTTGACAGTTCTCCATACTTTGTTCTAGTTCTAAGTGGAAAAGCCGAAGTGGAAAAGCTTTCAGTTTTACTCCATTCAATATGATGTTAGCTGTCAGTTTGTCACAGTTGACTTCAATGAGCTTAAGAAATGTGCCATGTATGCCTATTTTCTTAAGTGTTAGAAAAGGATGATGGATTTTGTCAAATGCTTTTTCTGCATCTATTGAGAGGATAATATGGTATTTTTTTTGCTTCTATTGATATAATTTATTATATTTATGAATTTTCATATGTTAAACAAGCCTTGCATCCCTTGGATGAAGCCTACTTGATCATGATGTATATATTTTTTTAATGTGTAGCTGCACTCTATTAGCTAAGATTTTGTTGAGTATTTTTGCATCAATATTCATTAGTGAAATTTGTCTGTAATTCCCCTTTTTGGTTGTGTCCTTTTCTGGTTTTGGAATCAAGGTGATGTTTGCTTAATAGAACATGTTGGGGAAGATTCCTCTCTTCTCAATATTTTGAAATTGGTTCTGCAATATAGGTGCAAGCTCATCTTTGAAGTTTTGATAGAATTCTGATGTGAAGTCATATAGTCCTGGGAATTTTTTGGTTGGAAGTTTTTTTATTGTTTCTGTAATCTCACTGCTTGATATTGGTCTGTTCAAGAGATCTACTTCTTCCTGCTTAAGTCTAGGAATATGGTGTGATTCAAGGTATTGGTTCATTTCCTCCACACTTTGAAATTTCTAGGCATAGAGTTTTTGGTAGTAGTCAGAAATAATCTCTTGTATTTCTGTGGTATAAGTTGTTATGTCCATTTTTTTCATTTCTGATTGAGGTGATTAAAGATTTTGATTTTCTATTTCTGGTTAACCTGACCAATGGCTTATTGATTTTATTTATCTTTTCAAAGAACCAATTTTTCTTTCATTAATTTTCTGAATAATTTTTATTTTCAATTTCATTTATTTCTGATTTAATTTTGGCTATTTCTTTTCTTGTTAGAATTGGGATTGGATTATTCTTCCTTTTCCATTTCTTTAAGATGATTCATTAGATTGTTGATGTTCTCTCTTTCTGTTTTTCAGATATAGACATCTAATGTAATAAATTTCCCTCTTAGGACTGCTTTTGCTGTGTCCCACAGGTTTTGGTAGCTTCTGTCTTCACTGTTTTTATGTTCAAGGCACTTAATAATATCCTTTTCTTATCTTATCCTTGACCCCACTGTCAGTCAGCGTAAGATTGTTTAATTTCCATGCTTTTATTTAGGGATGACAATTTTTGTTGGAGTTGGGTTCCACCTTTATTGCCTTGTGGTCTGTGAAGACACAAGATACAATTTCAATTCTTGTGATTTTGTTGAGGTTTGATTTGTGTCATAGGATATGATCTATTTTGGAGAATGTTCCATAGCTTTGGGATGGAGTGTTCTGTATTTGTCTATTAAGCACAGTTGTTTTAGGGTCACATTTAAGTCCCTTGAATCTTTGTTTATTTTCTGTTTAGAGGATCTGTCCAACTCTGTAAGAGGAGTGTTAAGGTCCCTTTTTATGATGTTATAGGATATTGTATTGCTCAGACTAATTAAGGTGTGTTTCAAGAATCTGGGTGCATTTACGTTGGGTGCATAAATATTTAGAATTGAAGTGTCCTCTTGTTGTATTGTTCCCTTGACCACTATGAAGTGTCCATCTTTGTCTGTTTTGACTTTAGTTGCCTGAAATCCTCTTTTATCTAATAATAAGTTTTCAACCCCTTCTTTCTTCTGATTCCTATTTGCCTGGAAATGTTTTTTCTATTGCTTAACACTTAGTTTTACTTTGTCCTTCAAGGCTATGTGTGTCTCCTACATGGAGCAAGGGGATGGCTTGTGCTCTTTTACTCAATCAGCAAGCGTAGGCCTCTTCAGTGGGGAATTGAAACCATTAACATTTATTGAGAGAATTGATAAGTGTGGTGGAGTTCTGTTCATCTTATTTTGTGAATGCCCATTGCTTAGTTTTATCTTTTGCATAATTATGAAAACTAGGTTTTGTCCTTTAGTTTCTGGGTGTTCAGTTTGCTAGTGGTCTATTGTGATGGTCAGTGTGGAGAATAGGTCTAAGTATTTCCTGTAGAGCTGCTCTTATTGTGGCAAACTTCCTCAGTGCTTGCATATCAGTAAAAGATTTGATTTCTCCATCAATTAATTTTAAAGCTTATTATAGCAGGATATGGAATTCTGGGCTGAAAAATATTTTAAGTAGGTTAAAGGTAGATGACCATTCTCTTCTGGCTTGAAAAATTTCAGTTGAGAAGTCTGTGGTTACCCTAATGGATTTGCCCCTATAGGTTAATTACTCCATGTGGCTTGCAGAATCTTTTCTTTCTTCTTGACTTTGGACAGGTTCAGGACAATTTGTGTTGGAGAAGCTCTGTTTGAGTTCAGATGACCTGGGGTTCAAAATTCCTCTGAAAGGAGTGTGTCAGAATCTTTGGTGATATTTTGGAAATTTTCATTTATGATATCCTCTAGTAGGGCTTTCATTCTTTAGAGGAATTCTTTTTCCTCTTCTGGGATACCTATAATTCTTATGCTTGAAAGCTTCATGAAGTCTCATAATTCTCTCAGTGAATGTTCTGCTTTCTCTTTCTTTCTATTTAACTGCCTACGTTAGCTCAAGATCTTTATCCTTTACCTCTGAGATTCTTTCTTCTACATAGTCTGTTCTTGATACTTTCTACTGCATCTTTAAGTTCCTTGATTGACTGCTTCAATTCCTTCAACTACACTATATCCTTTCTATGTGCTTCATATTTTTCATCTTATTTAATTCTCTTTTTGGATTTCCTTTTGGTTAGTTTCCACTTTCTCAGCAATTGCCTTCATTATTTTTACCATCAATATTTTAAATTCGGTTTCTGTCATTTCTAACATTTCTTTATAGGTGGAATCCTCTTCAGTAGCTACCTCATGATCCCTGGGGTGGGGGAGTTGCTCTGTTCTGGTCTTTCATGATGCCAGGATTTCTCTACTGTTTCTTCCTCATGAGTGTTTTCTTTTTGTCTGTTTCCTTGTCCTTATTTTTCCTTTCACTTCCTGCTGCTCTTTAAGTTAATATGCCTTTCATCTGAGAAGTTGAGGTGTCCTTTTGGTATAGGACTAAAAGGAAGAGAAGAGAGATGAGAAAGAAAGAATAACAAACAAAAAGGAGAAAAGAGAAAGGAAAGTAGGAATGAGTAAATGGGAAGATTGACAAAAAGAAGAAAGGAACAGAAAGAGAGAGACAGGAGTAATAGTGGTGTACAATAGGGTACTTGACCCACACCCACAAATCTCAACCTGTGGGGGGCTAGGTTGGATGAGTCCCTTGAGGTCTGGAACTCTTTGCCATGAGTAGACACAAGATCCCACTTCCACCAAATAGAGAAGAAAAACAAAAATGCTATGAATCAAAGTAAAACAAACAAAAAAACCTTAAGGGATACAATTGGGGGAAAAAAGAATAACAGGGCAGAAAAACTAGCAAAAATGAAGCCCTTATTATTAAAGAAGGAAACAATTAAAAAGTATAATTACACAAGAAAAAAAGAAGCAAAAGAAAAATCTAGGGGCAAAAAGTTGAAAAAAATTTTTTTAAAGAAAAGAACTATATAGAGAGAGTTCTACTATATATCTGCTGTATATTGACTTGGTCACAGGTGATCTTTTGGAGTATAAGATGCTGATCACCATGCTGATACAACTGTATGAGATGGAGATTGGAAGCCTCTGCCTTGCTGAGGAGACTGTGTCCTGTCTCCCTTACTTCTTTGCCCTCAAACCCCAGAGGGTTGGGAACCTGAAGCTCTTCTTGGCCTGCTTAATAGACATACCTTTACCTTTCTAAAGCATGCCCCTTGGCTATGCAGTGGCTTTCCCAGAAAAGTATGTGTCCCTCCAATCTTCCCAGGAGAGGCTGCCCCACTTATCAAGCATGCCGGAACTGGCCTCGCACTAGGACTCTATGGCCCAAGTCTACAAGCCAGCCTTTCCATAATGGCTGTTCTGGGCCTGTAGCCAAGCAATGAGAGCTCCACTCCACCTGGGTGGCTCAGTCCTGGCCCCTGGGCACTGTTCAAAATCACTAGCTCACTCACATAAGTTCTCCCAATGTAACTCAACCAAATGCCCAAGTCCAAAAAAAAACCCCACAAGGCAGGCCTTCTCTGTCTGCAAACTGTTCCAGCCCCAGCAGTGGCTGCACCAATGGCCTCCACCTAACCGCAAATACTTGCCACTTCATTACTGCTTTCATCCTTGTCTTGGGGTTCTGAAGTGTCCTGATGCCTCCCTGTATCCCTGAAGGGATGTTTCTGGGCAGAGCTCACAAGCCAGTGTTGCCTGGAGTCTTTTTGCCCCAATATCACCATGTATGGCTGTAAAGACACTGTTTCTAGTCCACCATTTCTCTCTGCTCTTAGGGCTACTTTATTTAGGTAGGATGGTTAGGAGGTCTCCAAGAAGCAGTGCTGACATTGAGGCTTAGAGGAGGAGGAATCATCCACGTGAAAAGCCGTGGGATGATTATTTCAGAAAGAGGGAATAGTCAATTTTAGGGCCTTGTGCTTAGAAAGATATCAAAATATTTGATGGAGAGAAATGAGGTTAGGATGGCTGGTACCTGGTGAATGAGGAGGATAGGGGTGAAAATTGAGCTTGGAGAGATAGGAAAAAGCCAAATCATTAGGGGTATTCCAGTCCTTGTTCAGGATTTTGAATTAATCTAAAACTTTAGCAAGGTTTTAAGTGAAGAAATGGCATAGCATGATTCATATTTTTAACTATTCACTTTGGCTATTGTGTGGTGTGTGGATTTTAAGGGGAAGAATAGAAGGGAAGCCAGTTGACATCTATTGAAATAGTCCAGGGGAGAAATTACAGTAGCTGGAAGTAGGGTAGCAGCAATGGAGATAGAAAAAAATAGTCATATTTGAGGTATATTTTAGAGGTAAATCTGTCATAACTGAGTAACAGATTGGATATTGGCAATGGTGAAAACGAAGGACTCAAGAATGATTTCTAGCTTTGGGCTTGAAACAATGAGTAGATGGTGTTATATCTATTGAAATAGGGTTGGCAGTGTAAGAAACAGACTTTGGAGAAAAACAAGAGTTACTTTTAAGACATGTTAAGCTTAAAATGTCTACTACATATCAGAGGAGTTATCAAATAGACAGTTGGATACATGAATTTGGATGAATTTGTGATGGTTAATTTTATGTGTCAGCTTGACTGTGTTAAGAGTTACGCAAATAGCTGGTGAAACATTATTTCTGAGCATGTCGGTTAGGGTGTTTCTAGAAGAGGTTAGCATTTGAATCAGTACCTTGAGTAAAGAAGATCCACCCTTACTCAATACTGGTGGGCATTATCCAACCCATTGAGGGCCCAGATAGAATAAAAAGGCAGAAGGCCAAAATTGCTCTTTTGTTCTGGAGCTGAAACATTCATCTCTTGTCTTCAGATAGCAGAGCTCCCGGTTCTGGGGTCTTTGGATTCTGAATTACATTAGCAGCCATTCAATTCTTAGGCCTTTATCCTTAGAGTTGGAGTTACAACATTGACTCTCCAGGTTCTCAGTCCTTCAGATTAAGACTGAATTGTACCACTAGAATTCCTAGTTCTCCAGATTGTAGATGACTAATGGTGGGACATCTCAGTGTCCATAATTACTTGAGCCAATCCCCATAATACATCCCTTCATCTAATCTATCTATCTATCTATCTATCTATCTATCTATCTATCTATCTATCTATCATCTATCTATCACCTATTGGCTGTCTTTCTCTGGAGAACCCTGACTAATACAAAAGTCAAAGAAGAGCTCATAGTTGTGAAATAACAATTTAGGATGCATTTGCCTATGAATGGTATTCAAGATTAGGAGAATGAATGAGATTACCTAAACAAGAGTATAGATAGAGAAGAGAATAATAAGAATAAAAATAATGAAAATAGTAATGATGATACATGTAATTATAATGACAGTAACAAACATGTAGATAGTGCTTATTATACATTAGGTATTATTCTAAGTGCTTTATATTTTAACTCATTTAATCTTAGCAACAATCTTATGAGGTAGGTACTATTATTATCCCTACTTTATGAGGAATTTGAGACACTGATAGATTTAGGCAAATTGTTCAGTTTTATACTAAGTAGCAGATAGAATTCAAAACCAGGCAGTTTGGCTTCTGAGTCCATTTTCTTAACTACTATGCTATTATTGCCTCTCAAGAGAAGAGGGTTCAGAATTAAGCTTTGGTGCTCTATCACATTTAGAGAACAAGAAGAGTAGGACTCAGCAAAGGAGAATGATAAAGAATAACCGGTAGAGTGTAGTGTCATGCATGCCAAGCAAATAGAATATATCAATAAGGAGGCATGTTTAGGCATATTAAATATTTTTGATCTGTTAAGTAAAAGGACAGAAAGGTTTCCATTGGATTATCAATATAGAGATTGCTAGTGTCCTGATAAGAGAAGTTCCTTCCTTATGAATATTTACCATTTTCCAAAACACTCCCCTCTTCAGCCACTACTTTCCTTTTAGTACTATAATTGCCTCTTCATCTATGAATTTCATATACCACTAGGTATGTGAAGTAAGATCACTTCAATTTTCTACTGGATGTATTCTGAGTGACATTTTGTACTTGAACTTTTATCTTGCTTATTTTGGTATCCTTGACTTTTAAAATTCCTTCTGCAGATATTTTTCTATGTCATCAAAGGAGTTACATAAGAGCCTTTCTCCTTAGTTCTACTACTCCCACTTCCTCTGCTGATTGATTCAGAGAAAGAAGATGAGATTCCTGGATGTTTCTGAATGGCAAACTCAAGCACTATGTCACTAGGGAATTCTGATGTACAGCACTTTTGCCCTACTGTTCATATGCTTGAGTAATTGTGAGACAGTTTCTGAAGACTAAATCACCCTCCAGCAAGGATAATGACTCCTATTAGGCAGTTTTGAGTAAGGAGAGATCACATGACTAGTGTAGTGTCTCTAATTAGCCCCACAGCAAGTTCTAGTCTAGATTTCTTATTTAGGACACAGTGGTAGTTAGAAAGTGTGTGATTCATTTCTGTCAATGTGTGTGAACATATCTGAATACATCAAAAGGAAACTCATTTCCAGATGAAGTCTTCTTAAACAGTGCTGCCTGAGGAGGGTGAACAATGACACATCTCAGTCTCAGGAGGGAATGGCACTTGGAGAGGGAGGTTCTCTTTGCTCTCTGATGAGGAAAAGAATGTCCTGGACAAGATGTCATAAGCCTGTGGATTCTCTCTCAAGCTCAGGAGAGCAGATGGCGTAAGCACAGCAGGGAACTGAAAGTGCTTATCACTACTTCTCACGAACTTTCTCAAAACATGTCAACATTGGCCTTCTCTGGAGATCTCAGTCAAGACATTGCTTTAAAGGAAAGTATTCATAGAACTGAGGTCATGGAGCATGCACAGAGAGCATTTACAGAAATCAGTGAGCCAAGTTCTTCAGTGATGTGACTTCCTCACTTATATTTGCTATTCCATGTGGGATATGGAGTTCTTTTTTAAATTTTTATTTTATTTTTGGGGATTTGGGGCTCTTAGGAGCCAAAATGTCAAGACCCTTGACCTCTCCTCAAAAAAGCAACTTTTTCCTATAGTAATGGTACAGGCTAAATAGGTGTCCCCAAAACACTAACTATTTAATTTTATTTGTACTTTTTCTATCCTTCAGGATTATGGAAATCCCTGAGCAAAGATAGAGGAGCAACCATCATTGGTATTGAAGATACTGGTAAAAATAAATGAGTTATAGGAAGGTCTATAATCCTGGAATAGCAGAATTGTCTTGAAGGCTGAAGGGACCACAAAGAAGCTGAAATCTTTAGAGGGAGAAATCTTGAAGGCGCCTAGAGAAAGGGGAAGGAACTGGTGGCAGATGTTTTGGGGGCAAATTACCTTCTAGAAATGGAGATGAGACAGAGAGAAAATAGTTTGTGAGATGATGAAGGCCCACATAAGTAAGAACAAGTAAAGCCCTCACATATCCACTTGATTCTGGCTAAGTTTTGGAAGGTGATGTGCTTCCAAGTATTGGTCAATTTCCTTCAGATTTTTGATGTTGGCGTGGATGTGGAGAAAAGGGAACACGTCTACACTGCTGGTGGGAATGCAAATTAATACATTCCTTTTGGAAAGATGTTTGCAGAACACTTAGAGATCTAAAAATAAATCTGCCATTCAATCCTATAATTCCTCTACTAGGCA
>CAUYPK010026164.1:0-13883 GCA_963574355.1 Loris lydekkerianus | reverse complement strand
CCATTCAATCCTGTAATTCCTCTACTGGGCATATACCCAGAAGGCCAAAAATCATATCACAACAAAGATATTTGCACCAGAATATTTATTGCAGCCCTATTCACAATTGCTAAATCATGGAAAAAACCCAAGTGCCCATCGATCCATGAATGGACTAATAAATTGTGGTATATGTATAGTTTAGGGCTTTCACATGAAAGCTGTAACCCAGTTGCAACCTGAGAATGGAGGGAAGGGGGAGAGGGAGGGGAGGGAGGGGGGGAGGTGGGTAGAGGAAGGGGGACTGGTGGGATCACACCTGCAGTGCATCTTGCAAGGATATGTTTAAAACTTAGTAAATGTAGAATGTAAATGTCTTGGCACAACAACTAAAAAAACGCCAGGAAGGCTATGTAGACCGGTGTGATGAAAATGTGTCAAACGGTTTACGGAACTAGTGTATGATGCCCCATGATCATATCGATGTGCACAGCTATGATTTAATAAAAAAAAAAAAAAAAAAATGCCTGAATGTCTACTTTGCCATAAAGTAATCTTTTCACAAACACAAGTGTTTTTTAATCAAGACTCTCACAAATACATTACAAAATATAAAAATATACAAGTATACATACACACTAACAATTGTTTAAATCTCTTTAACACTATACACATTTTTACAACTACTTTTCAGAAAATAAAAATTTCAATTTTGTTTGATATATAAATCAAATAGTATAAATTAGAACCCCATTTAATTCAACTCTACAAATGCATGTATTGTTATACCTTAAAATATACAAGAAAATTTTCAGCATTCACATTTTAACCTCCACAATTAGTAATTAGAAAAAAAAAAAAAAAAAAGAAATCTCACAGACATGTAGAAAGACACACGCAGAGATACCTTGGTTTCTCCTGAAAATTAAACAACATAAAATCTGCATGTTTTTATACAAATTCAATGTTTATGAAATACTCCAAATTGCAAATGATTTTAATTTTTAGGTGGTGGTACTTAAAACGATTGCCTTTTATAACGTCTTTATTACATTCAGAGTAAATCCTGGTATCAGTTACACAATCTGTGTGGACAAGTGAGATTTGATGTACATATAGTAATTACATATTTTACATATTGCTGTTATACATTGTTAACATGTTAAACCTTGTCCTTTTGGTATCAGTATCTATGATGCTATCTCTGAAAGTGGTAATTGGACATACTTATAGTTTTCAAAGTTTCTAGTCAATGCAGAAAAGAATCTTATATATGCTCCTTGGCAATGCCTAGCATAGGTCATGAAAATGTGTAGGAAGTGTTGACTAATGCTGAAATACACTTTGTTTATTAAATACTGAGAAGGCAGAAACAAACCTTCATTATGGCAGAACATAAAGCAGAAATAATTTGGAAGATCTTTTCTTTTGTAGGACAAGAAGATTCTACAGTGAGTATGTTATTTGCTACCCACGTGAAGGGTGTCTCCAGTCCGCTGATGTTTTGTGAAATGTCATAACTGACATCACATTCTCCCAGGCCATCATTATTCAGCTATATGTATAAGCAAAGACAAGCTTCACTTGTCAAAAAAGATGTATGCGGAGCATATGTGCATTTAAAAGGGAAAGTAAGAAATTGTGAGAGTACAATCATGTTAATTAGGTGTGTGTTTCCTTAAAAAATAGAAAATATTTATCAAGAAATATATATTATATTTTTTAAAAAACTATTCCTCACCATCTCTCAATGCAACTTCCTTTATCACCTGCTGTTCTTTATTGGTTTGGGCTTTAACATTGAAAAATAATAATCTTGAGTTGATGTCAGGTCCTATCATTTCAGAGATGTGGCTCCTCATTATCTTATAAGATCTGAGAGCTTCTAGGAAAGCCCTTGGGAAAGCGTCTTTCCTGGATTCCTGCAAGCTCCTTCAGTCATGTCCCTGCTTTCACTTTTCCTCACTCACAATAATTCTTTTCAAAACAGCTGAATCAATGCCTTTACTGCATATATCAGATCATAATCGTGTACTCCTTAAATACTCAAATACTTCACTATTGCACCTGAAATAAATTCCCAAATCCTGCCAACCCTTTTCATCAGCTGTTGGCTGTTCCTTTCCATCTGTTCAGGTTACCCTCTTCGCTATGCTCTTTCTGTTTCCTCTGCCTGGAGTTGTTGCCCCATGTAACGTACTCTCCCAGACACAATCAGGTCTGTGCTAAAATATACTATAAATTATAAGTTAGCCAGAAACTCACCACTCCTACTTTTCTTAGCTTAATAAGAATTAAATTTTCTAGCCTACATTACAGTTATGTGCGGTCATATGACTAAATACCACCCAGGGAATGTTACTGATCTGCACTTACTGTGAGGATAAGCTTTGCATGAGCAACTGAACTTTAAAAGTAAGTTTTATAATATAAATAGGAAATGGTGAGGCAGTCTGTGACTGATAAGCGTTCTATTTGGTTGTTTTGGTAATAGAGAGTCATTCTAATTGAACTTTAGGTATAGTTGTGAGTCTTTTGTTGGCTACACAAGGGCAATCCAGAGATAATAAAAGATAAGAAAAAAAGTCCTATTGATATCGGAATTTCACCCTTCAGGAAGTTCTTGGTCTTGGTGATTCAAAGAATGAATCAGTGAACCACAGATTAGTGGTAAGATTTATTTACAGAGAAGAATACAAAACACCTAAGCTCCCAAGTCAGGAGAGAAAAGTCTCTCTGTCTGTCTGTTTCTGTGCTCTTTGTGTAGGGGTGTATATAGTCACATGGGGCCCTCTGTAGTTACATTTAGCATGTCTGGGACAGCATGTCTGGGTCATGAATGAATGGCTAGAATCCCTTTCCTTCCCAAGCCTAGGAAACTTACATGAACTTGACCAGGCCTAGGAAATGGGCGGTTCCCTATTCAGCCATAAGTTCAAGGGGAGGGAAACCTAAGGTGCTGGTGTCTACCGAGCAGTTGTCTGACCCCTCTGGCTACTGGAGCCTCCTGCCCCCCCCCCCCCCACACACACACACACACTAGCCTGCTGGTTCTGCTGCTTTCTGCCACTGCACCAACACTGCTAAGGCGGAGGCAGCTGGTCCGCCTCCTTCCCCCCACCCCCAGCTCCACCGAGCTGCCTGGGATGCCACTTGTCCTGTATCACTATTGCAGGACTAAATGATTGTATTTGTTAACAAATTTCATAAAACGAAGGAAGTATGATAGCTATTTTGCCATCATCCTATCATGATGACCCTTGTTGGAGGAGGATTGAGGTTGTTGGTATGATAAGTTTTTCATATATGATATCAAAAAGTGATAATAATGATAGTACTACACTAATGGAAAACATATTTAAGGATATTGTACTAGAAGTATAAATCAAACACAAAAAAATAAAAATAGAAAGACAAAAATTAATAATCAACTGGGTCCAGAGTCCAACTAAAAAACCATTATGAAAGAAAATGGAGAATTAATGACCAAAGAATTAATGAAAGAAAAGTTTACAACTGAGGAATATGAGGCTTGGTAATTTTTAAAAATTAGATTTATTATTCCAGAAAGAAAATATTTTCAAAATATCATTTTTGTGTATAAAACTTTAGGAAATAACAGTTTTAAAATTTTTCTTCAGAGGAAGAAAAAATCTAAGATGTGCAATGAAATCAGAATGGCATTATGCCACTGTACATAAACACTGACTACTAAATAATACTAAGTGGAAATGTTTCTTACCTACTATTTAATATGCATACATACCACCACACTGTGGCTCAAAGGAGTAGGACACCAGCCCCATATACAGGAGGTGGTGAGTTCAAACCCAGCCCCAGTCCAAAACTGCCAAAAAAAAAAAAAAAAAATCCAAGGGGGTAGTGCCTGTGGCTCAGTGAGTAGGGTGTGGGCTTCATAAACCACAGGTGGCGGGTTCAAACCCGGCCCCGACCAAACTACAACAAAAAATAGCCAGGCATTGTGGCGGGTGCCTGTAGTCCCAGCTCTTTGGGAGGGTGAGGCAAGAGAATTGCCTAAGCCCAAGAGTTGGAGGATGCTGTGTGCTGTGATGCCACAGCACTCTACCGAGACTCTGTCTCTAAAAAAAAAAGAAAGAAAAAAAAAAAAAAAAGAATAAAACTGAGGGCTATTCAGATGGGTTATATGCTTTAAAAGTGTTTTGAAGTTGCTGTTCAACAAATGATAGAATCAATTAATGAAGAAGAAAGCCCTGAGATCGGGGAAACTGTGTTTAACAAAAGACTGTGATTTTGAAAAATAATGAGAGAACTCAGGTTCAGGGTGAAGAAAAAACCTCACAGTTGAGAAAAAATGTATGGTTGACTAGCAAAGAAGCCTCTGGAATATAAAACAAGAAACCAGTTTTACCAGGGTACGGAACTGATTATTAACAAACCTGTGACAGGGATATCAAAATGTCAATTGTAAAATACTTGCTTGTCATATGTGCTTGCCGTTTGTCGGTTGCTCTGTGATCTAGTCCCACATTTTCTCTGTTGTGCTCTGTATCACAAGGGGCCAGACTACATTTCCAGAGCTCCTGGTGAAATGGGGATCAGTCGGACTGGTCACTGGAAAGCAAAAGATTGAAGACCTCAAGTAGAGAGGAGCCAGTTTGTATACTTGTATATACCTTTCCTCTGCCTCTTGTTAACATTAGCTTTTCCATCTCTGGCTGCATTTCTTTTATACTTTCTAATTTTTGCCTGTGAGTTCCACTTTTGTTGTTATAGTTGTATGTTATAGCTTCTGATGGTCAGCACTTACTGTCTTTCAAAGTGACCCTGATTTCTAGGTTCCGGTAACCCACTTCTGAAGTTAGCTATGTCAATGTTTCCCAGCATCTCTAATCTTTCACTCTCTCTGTATTTGTGTGATTGTGTATGAGTTTCCCTATTTGCTGTTTATTTTTTGCCACTTCAACTTTTTCAACTCCTTTGTAACTAATTTTTCTGTTAAATATCCTCTTTTAATTACACAATATAAGCTCTGGAATTTTTAATTCAAAAAATCAGAAATAAAAAAGTGGGAGTAGTTTACTACTTGAACAGTATTTTCATAAATACTACATTATAGACTCTGGCTATTGATTATATTAAAATTTCAGAACCATGGAAGAGGAGCAGGGGAAAACTGGGTATCTATGTGGAGTAACGCACAAAATGAAAACCAGTCAGGAAAAGCTTTTATTACATTATTTATATATTTAATGTGAAAGTTATTACTTAAATAAATATTTAAGTATCACAAATAGAAACTATTGGTGTTGCACAATTATAAGTCAAGTAAGTCTCTTTTCTACAGGGTGTCAGAATAAAAGTTGCCCAGAAATATCTCCTGGGTGAAAGATTCAAATACAACTCGGACTTTTCCTAACCAAAGCAAACAATGTATTCTACTCATATGTACCCTTATATTAATCTGAAATTAAAAAAAAAAAAGAAAATGGGACAAAAATATTTATTAACTGTTCTCTACTTGTTGGTCACATCTTTGTAAAATTTTGTAATTAAGATTTCATTAATGAAGGTACATTTAGCTGCAATTTCTCATTTTCTCTATGTAGAGTGACCTTTGGGACACCCTATAAGATGGTCATTTATAATGACACCACAGTGCAATTTGAAGTGATGTTTATCATGTGCTGGCAAGTCGTTTATATATGCAACTCATTAAACACTAGTTGAAAATGATATTGGATTGAAAAAGTAAGTTTAAGAACATCCTTATTAAAAATTATTGCTCCTACATAAAAGAGGTTATATGGTATTTTTTTTTCTGACTTTTAAGCTTTCAATTATCAAATTTAGATACACAAGTAAAAATGATCACACTGAGAACACTGTAAAAAGTAAATATTGTGGTGTCTGTTGCATTTAATCTATAATGAATCTTTAATTAACTTCAACATGTATTATTTTTATTGCTGCATTAAAATTTGTATTTATTTTACTTTTCATGAATATGATCTTATTAAAATTTGACTTCACAACTATTCATTGTTGTGATGTTAAATTTAAAATTGAAAAAAATATGAAATACAATCTCATAATTTGTATAATAATTTAGTACTATATGATTTTAATTATTTATGAAGGTTTAGGTAACTTCCCTGCATATTTTTTAATATTTTTTATAGATTACTCTGTGGAGGTTTTTTTGTCAATGTTTATTTTCACTGTGGAGAGTCTGTTCTTATGCTACAAAGCAGAACTGTGTATGTCAAATGCCGGAATTCCAGACTTCAATTTAGGCAATTGTACTCCATGTATGTAGAAAAAAGGAAATTATATTTGACATAAATGTTATAAATTCTTCCATTATTTCATGAAAATATTATCTAGAAGTTGAAATTATTTTTAATTTTCTTCTTTCTAGAAATTCAGTAAGATAAATGGATTAAAAGTTTAGTATCAATTCTTCTTGGGAGTTAATCAAGTAGCTAAGGAAAGATACTGTACGTGTATTGATTTACCTAGGATTTTATTTCCTCTGTCAACCACTTTAACAATTATCTGTATTTTATCATTAAATCCAGGTTCTCTGATTTTTTCCCCATCTCATTACACTTTATTCTAATCTGTTCACAGTGGTTTATTCTGAACCACTTTATGAATTAACTTTATTTTATCATTTACATGTCAAGATTTCTAATACTATTCACCTATCATATATCACTTTACCCTGATCTGTTCTGATAGGTGCATAAGATAATTGGAACAAAAAGATGTTCCAGTTCCAATTATCTTTACATGCCTGAAAAGAATTTCTGCCTTTCATCCTGGTTAAAAAAATATTAATAAATAACCACGCTTCTACACATTCCAAACCGTATTTGGAAAAATATATATACTGTTTTAATTAAAGGTACTACTTAAATTGATGCACATTTCCGAGCTATTTAATTATAGAAAATTCAAATTTGAGAGGGTAGTATATAAATAAATGGAAACAGAATGTAAGCAATATAAAGTACTTATAATTTAGCTTCTTATATGGTGACATTATTTATTTGAATTTTTAAGTGGTTGAAAATATTCATTTTTTTGATACCCTGCCATCAAATGTAATTATATATGGATCAGTACATGAATAGCAGTAAGCAGTTGGGACATCCTTTACTCTGATCTGGATGCTGTCTGGAGTACTCTGATCTGGATGCTGTCTGGAGTGGAGCTGGAAGTCCTCATTGGCTATAGGCTGCACTACAATGTCTGTGACTCTGTCTTCATCTAGAGAAAAATCTGCTACAGCAGTGTAATGCACCAAAGTGTGGCTGCAGGTTCCATTCACACAGGATGATGTCTGGTGAAGGTCCACATGACAAGAAGAGAGTGCCAAATTTAAGCCTAGGTGTTCTTCACATCAGTAATCAAATGCCTCCTTTCACCACCCAAATGTACTAATATATTCAGTACCAAGCAATACTCCTCACTTGCACCATCTGAAAAATATCAGTGGCATCATCCTTTTCCTCTCCTCCCTATCAACCATAACTGTAGTAATATTTGCATGATACTCTTCTCAGAGGTAGCTTAAGGGATATTGTGTTAAATAGACTGAGAAAGAGTGTGGAATTTCATATTTCTGGGCTTTAATTCAAAATATAATGCTGCTCATAGAGCTCCTGAATTTTTTTTTTTTGTCTTACATAATGGTTTTAATTCTTTAATTAATTTATTTTTTTTTTATTTTTACATATACATGTATTTATTAGGGTTTTTTTTTTTTTGCCTTCACAAAATTGAAAAGGCCTAAAATTTAATAATAATAACAATGTTTAAGATGAGGACTAGAAACAAAACCTCATAAAGAATGAATGAACATAAATACACTCAGAAAAGGAATCAGACAATTGTTACATCAAAATATTAAGCAATAATAATAATAATGCATAGAAAGTAACATTCACATTGTCAAATAAGAGTATGTCTATTATAGAATGCTTTGACTCAGGCATCTGAATGGGAGCAGAGGAGTTCAAACTCTCCCTTTCTGCTGATGATATACTCTTATACTAAGAGAACCCTAAAGACTCAACCACAAGACTCTTGGAAGTCATCAAAACATACAGTAATGTCTCAGGATATAAAATCAATGCCCACAAGTCAGTTGTATACGTCAATATATAGCCAAGATGAGAGGTTAATTAAGGACACAACTCCCTTTAGCATAGCCCCAAAGAAAATGAAATGCTTAGGAATATACCTAACAAAAGAAGTGAAGGACCTCCTATAAAGAAAATTATGAAACCCTAAGAAAGGAAATAGCAGAGGACATTAACAAATGGAAGAACATACCATGCTCATGACTGGGAAGAATAAACATTGTTAAAATGTCTATACCTCCCAGAGCAATTTACCAATTCAATGCTATTCCTATTAAAATACCAACATCCTACTTTCAAGTCTTGGAAAAAATGATTCTGCAATTTTTATGGAACTATAAAAAAGTGCATATAGCTAAGGCAGTTCTTAGTAATAAAAACAAAACTGGGGGTATCACCATATGAGATTTTAGGCTGTATTACAAGGCCATAGTGGTCAAGGCAGCATGGTACTGGCACAAAAATAAAGACACAGACATTTGAAATTGAATAGAAAACCAGGAAATGAAACCAACAACTTACAAGCACCTAATCTTTGATAAACAAAGCAAGAGCAACCATGGGGGAAAGACTCCCTATTCAATAAATGGTGCTGGGAGAACTGGATATCCACATGTAAAAGACTGAAACTGGACCCGTACCTTTCTCCACTCACAAAAATTGATTCAAGATGGATAAAGAACTTAAATGTAAGGCATGAAATAATAAAAATCCTCAAAGAAAGAATGGGAAAAACACTGGAAGATATCGGTCTGGAGAAAGACTTTATGAGGAAGACTGCCATGGCAATTGCAACAACAGCAATAATAAACAAATGGGATTTAATTAAATTGAAAAGCTTCTGTATAGCCAAGGAGACAACAATCAAAGCAGATGGACAACCCACCCAATGGGAAAGGATATTTGCATACTTTGAATCAGACAGACACTTACTGACCAGGATCTATACAGAACTTCAATTAATCCGAAAGAAAAAAGCCAACAATCCCATATATCAATTGGGAAGAGAGATGAATAGAAACTTCTTTAAAGACGACAGATGAATGGCCAGCAAACATATGAAACATATGAAAAAATGCTCATCATCCCTAATTATTAGAGAAATGTAAATTAAAACCACCCTCAGATATCACCTAACCCCAGTGAGAATGGCCTATATCGCACAATCTCAAAACTGCAGATGCTGGCGCAAATGTGGAGAGAAACGAAGACTTTTGCACTGCTAGTGGGACTGCAAACTAATACAATGTTTTTTGGAAGGAAGTATGGAGAAACCTCAAAGAACTCAACCTGGACCTCCCATTTGATCATACAATCCCATTACTGGGCATCTATCCAGAAGGAAAAAAACAAACAAAAAACTTTTATTATAAAGACACTTGTACTAGGCTGTTTATTGCAGCCCAATTTACAATTGCCAAAATGTGGAAACAACCTAAATGTGCTTCAACTCAAGAACAGATTGGTAAGCTGTGGTATATGTATACCATGGAATATTATTCAGCCATTAAAAATGGAGATTTTGCATCATTTGTATGAACCTGGATGGAGGTGGAACACATTATTCTTCGTGAAGCATTACAGGAGTGGAGAAGTATGAATCCTATGTACTCAATTTTGATATGAAGACAATTAATGACATGGTGAGGCATGAGGGAAGGGGAGACCAGAAAGAGAAGAAGGGAAGGGCTGAGGGAAAGGAAAAGAAAAAAAAAAAAAAAAAGAAAGAAAGAAAGAAAGAAAGAAAGAAAGAAAGACAATATTCATTTATTGCTAGATTATTTCATTAATAACAATGATATTAGTAATGAGGTACACATTACTACAAATAACATTTGTTGAACAGTATATTATGCAAATATCCTTGAATAAAAATTTAGGGACAGTTTAATGGCCTTTGTATTTCACAAAACAGCTAATCCAAGAGGTTCATAATACGCACACAAAAACAAAAATTACAAAATATTGTTAAAATGTAAGACAACTTACATAAGAGAATACTGCATTTCAAATTTATTTTCTTTGATTTCTAATTTAATGTCTGGAAGATAGACAAGTCAATTCACTTGTAATAAAAATACATACAGTGAGTCCTCATTAAAGTTGAGGACTGAAATAAAGGTCCAAAACTCCTTTATCAAAGTATCCTACCCTCTATTGGCTAAAACCCCCAAATTTTAAAGTTCAGGGCCATGGCAAGATGGGTGGATTGTCACATCCCATTCGCTTTCACCCCTTCTTGCTTACTAATCATCACTAGATTTTTGTCAAAGGTTGACTTTGGACCAAAGAGCAGGAAAACTCTGGCTCACTTCACATGACTTCCCCCCATGGCTCCAGCACCCACTCTTGTTTTTATGGTTTGGACCTGATACTCCAGTTACTTCAGCCCATGAAGAGTTCTTAATGTAAGACAACTGGCCACTGAAGGGTCCTGGCCCATCTCCTGAGGAGGTGCAGTTTATAGGAGGATGAGAGTGGCACAAGGTCAGAGAAAACCAGGTCTATTTATGTTGGAGTCTTTCCACAATGTCAGACTCTTATTGATACTATTTTAATCCTAAAAGCTGGAGCTACATGGTGGTCACAAGAGGGCAGCTCCCAGTGCTGCCCAGTCCCTTCTTACAGCCATGGACTTGTAGGCTCTAGCCACACTGAAGTTAGTCAAACCATACACAGTAATACACTTAACTAATACATAAATATTGCAGGTTAAAATTCCTGCATCACACATAATAACATTTAACATCAAGAGGAAAGGAGTATAGGAAAGGGGTGAACAAACCTGTCCAAGCAAGTGATATGGACAGAGTGCTCTCTGCTGATCCCATCAGTCTTCAACAAAACTTCCCAAATTCTTCAAGGAAATGTTCTTGACTTGGGGGAGTCTTCAGCAGCAGAGTTGCTGAATAGTCCCTATAGAAATGGCCATGCTGGCCAGGTGCTCTTTCTACGGCCCTTGAGTCCTCTGATGCAGACTTACAGTAAAGGGTCATGCCCTTTCTGGTTGGCTGCAATGTGTAAACATCTGGCATCTGTTGGTGTGATGTCTTTTTATATAGTCTTTTTCTAAAATGGGGTCACATAATCTCAAGAATTGCTCTATGCTTAGAACCTAATTAGAATGCATTGAAATGTTAAATCTCCACCCCGAGTGATATGTTATATCAGGTAAACCTAAGGTCATCAATAGATTGCTGGAAATATTAGATTTAAGTGAAAAGATGTATAATAAAACAAATTTTACCCTAGGTTAATTGATATAGACAAAAATTAACACCTTATGGCATATTTCTGGTCACAAAAACATCACTAAACTTCTAAATTAAGACCCCCAAACTTCTAATATTAAGTGAAATAAATACCAGCAATGTACATATTTTTAAGACATCTTAATAAATACAAGTCAGATAATTATTTAGCTAGTTATTCCACTGCAGGATCATGGGCTGGTGCATATCTGGGCATCTCAAAAAGCAAGGCAGGAACCCACCCTGGGCAGGACACCATTCCACTGCAGAGGACACGCCTGCACACCGAGACACGCATCTGGGACGATGCAGACACATCAATGAACTTAATGTGCTTTGAGATGTGGGAGGAAACAGGAGTGCCTGAAAAAACCACAGAGTCACAGGGAGAATGTGCAAACATCTACATTAACAGTGGCCTGAGCCCAGGGTCAGTTTCTTTTTTTTTTTTTTTTTTTCTCAACAATCTTATAACAAAATGCACTGAACAAAATGACATTGAGGACCTTCTGTAATTATTAATCACCTACTCAATGAATAGCATTCTGCTAAGTTAAAATGGGCTATAAAAATGATTAAACTACAGTATCTTTCTTTGAAGAGTTAAATGTAATCGTAAGTATTATGGAGGTTGGCATATATTAAAGACTCTATAAATACTCCTGTAGAGTTGAAAGGGCTAAATTTAATATGTGAAATTTAATCATAGGAATTAGGCCATTCATATCATACTCCACTAAAACAGAGTTAAGTAGCCAGAGGGAAAACACACTCAGGGTACAAAGTAGTGCTCTAAAAAATGTAATTTTCTACCAGGCTGACTGCTGAGGCTGCTGGCTGTAACCTGAGCTCAGTTTTATCTATAGCTTCTGAGATAATTTGCTACAACTAATTTTGCCCATGTCTTTTGCTCACCAATCAGAGCTTTTTCTCTCCCCATACCTTTACTAATGACCATGAACTCTCTTCAAGAGCAATAGGTAATATTTTTCCATTTTATAGAACTTCTAACTTTCTCTTCTTAAGAGAGTGTACTTCCACTTCATACTGGAGACAACTCGCCCCAATAAAAAGTATTAGCAATAAAATGTCTCTTTTCAACAGTCTAGCCATCCTGGTGGTACAAAGAATGACAAATATAAGCTTGGTTTTACAAAATCTCGTTAGGATATTCTTGGCAATATCCTAATAGGATATTCTTTTCGTATTCATTCTTGGCAAAAATGATAAGAGAGACAATTTTCTCAAAGGATATCACAATTGAGTTGCTTGTTGAAACCCAATGGACTTTCTTCATGAGAGATGAAAAAAATTTTAAATCCTTATTCTTCTTTTGCCTTAGATTTAGAAATCATAAGGGCAGTCAGCATTTGGCCAAGTCCTCTGCTGAAAGTAGGAGCTCACTAATCAATTGCCATATAAATAAGTGAAGGCATTGATTTTAATACACGTGGACCTCTGCTTTTACAAGTAAACATTTAAAAATATCAAGAAAAGATGTAGTTGTAAATGTCCATATCTCTAAAAATACCTATGTATAGATTTATAAATGAAGGACATTGAATGACTTAATTTAGCACTACTGATACTTTTTTTCCTTACTCCTACAGACTTTTTGATTTTAATAATATCTGTGAAATTTCTTACTTTCTTTGGCTAAGTCACGTCCGCAAAAAATGTATAATAATAATGGAGGAAACAATAAGACACCTGACACTATCCCTTTCACAAGTGATAGCCACATACCATTTATGCTGCAAAACATCTAAAGGAAGAAAAAATATTTTTCAGTTTTGGTCTGATAAACATAGGTTGTATCTTCAATTAATGCTTACAAAAATTAGAGCTTTCAGTGGAAACTCTTGTTGACCTATTCATTAAATATCTGTTTATTTTCTAGAGCTTAAATAACAGCAATCAAAAAATATTTTTAAAAATGGAAGAATACATCTGTACCAGAAAGTTTATTGCAGCCCAATTCATAATTGCTAAGTCATGAAAGAAGCCCAAGTGCCCATCGACTCATGAACGAACTAGCAAATTGTGGTACATGTATACCATGGAATATTATGCAGCCTTAAAGAAAGATGGAGACTTTACCTCCTTCATGTTTACATGGATGGAGCTGGAACATATTCTTCTAAGCAAAGTATCTCAGGAATGGAAGAAGAAGTATCCAATGTACTCAGCCCTACTATGAAGCTAATTTTAGCTTTCATATGAAGGCTATAACCCAACTATAGCACAAGAATATGGGGAAAGGGCCAAGGGAGGGAAGGGGAGGGGGGAGGTTTGAGTGGAGGGAGGGTGATTGGTGGGACCACACCTACAGTGCATCTTAGAATGGGTACAGGCAAAACTTACTAAATGCAGAATACAAATGTCTACATACAATAACTAAGAAAATGCCATGAAGGCTACGTTGAACAGTTTGATGAGAATATTTCAGACTGTATATGAAATCAGCGCATTTTACCCCTTATTTACACAAATGTACACAACTATGATTTAACAATAATTAAAA